>JABAYD010057514.1:0-16847 GCA_014822095.1 Diplotaxis tenuifolia
ACCAGTTGAGTGAACCGTTCCTAGGGTCCGTTACCTTCTCACGACACATGGTCTCTTCCTAGAACCATGGATCTATGGTCTAAAGTTTCGTGGGATCACTTCACCATGCGGAGGCACGCTCGACTCTTTCACGGGCCCTAACTCATGAGTTTCCGGTGCTTCATGTTCTCTCAAACAACCAAACATTCATCTAAGCTATATCTAGCAACATCCAGTACAAAGAAATCATTGGAATGGTCGGCGACATTCAGTTGATCTCCTCTGGGTTCGAATCTAACTATTTTTCTCATGTTTCATGGTTGATGAACATTTGTTCTGAGTTTTAGCCAAAAAGATTTTTGAACTTCTCTTTCTGTGTAACCAAACATTTGGATTGGGGGTTTTTAGGTTTTAACTTTAGTCTTTAAAACAATTTCCAGTGAATAGAAAAAAAAGGATTAAGCTCCAGCCCATTTCTAAACCATTTTGGTCCATAGGTCTTCAAATGTAAAGTTCTCTCGGCCCACTCATTGGTCCCTGTCGACAACGTCGAAGGTGCACTTTCTTCTAGCATAGCTTTGTTGTCGTGTGTCCACTGTACATGGTTCGCAGGAGTTTCTTCCAATGGCGAAAATAGCACAAGTCATGATGCCCGAAGGATCACGATACCAACTTCTCCTCTCATGTCCGTCTGGCCTCTCTCTATCTCAGGTTTTCTCTCGCCTCTGTAATCTGTTAATCGAATACTCTCTCTCTCTCTATCTCTCTCTCTCAGAGTGTTTTTCGTTATCAAACTGTCTTTGGTTGTTTCGGTGCCAAAGATGTCGGTGGATTTCTCGAAATCTCATGATCGGGTTCAACATCCCGATCACGATCTTGAAGATTCTATTGCGCAGGTGAGAAGAACAAGAAACTCTGATCAGATCTCATTTTGTAATGTGAAGTTGAAACTCTGGCTAGATCTAATGTCTATGAGTGTTTTGATGTGATGAGTTGATCAAATGATGCGTGTCCTTTTGCAATTTTAGGCTTGGGACCAGAGAACACAGGGAAATTCATCACTGTTCAATGGCCAAAAATTCAGAGTAAGCATGATCAAAAGATGCTTGTCTTTGAATTGTATTTTTCACATAATTTTTTTTAATTTGTTCTGTAAGGTTACTTACTCCTGGTTAAAAATAATTTCAGTTTGGATCATTATGTTTAGATGGTGATACTGGTACCAATGAAGTCTCACACGTTTGCCTTGGCCTTGGCCTGACAGATTACAGGTTTCTCATTTATCTCTCTATTTTTTTTTTCATTTTTTGCATTGGATAATTCCTCTAATTTATTGGTTTCCTGGACATGGTTTTCAAGGACTTTTGTTGGAACGAATTTGAGCTCTCAGTGGGAGAAGTTCCTTGTTACATCACAAGGTACACACACACATACCAATTATCTTTGACATGGTTTTTGTGATCGTTGTCTAGTTTATCACAATACATAGTTTTGTTCTCTCTCTCTCTCACAGATGACTGTGTAAGATGTCGACATACCTCAAGTCCATTGGGTAATGCTGCGATTATCGAGTCTTCTGACCAGAAGATAATTGTGTTACGCCGGAGTGATAATGTCGGGGAATTTCCAGGTCACTACGTATTTCCTGGTGGCCATCCAGAGGTATTTAAGCATATATATATATATATATATATACACAACTGTTGTCTCAGTTTCTAACTCTTTATGACTTCTAACTTTGCAGCCAATGACAGTAGGAATTGAATCGCATCAGCTTGAAAAAGATGGAGAGGTTTTAAACAAGAAGGTAACTCAAGAAATGTTTGGCAGCATTACTCGTGAAGTTGTGGAAGAAACTGGGATACCATCATCATCTCTTGTAAGCCAGAATAAATTGTTTTTGTTGGTTGGATGATCCGAAAATCATCTTATAAAGATCTTTTATACAATTACAGAGCCCTCCTCTCTTTATCGGAATATCTCGGAGGGAGTTGAATGTGAGGCCAGCTATGTTTTTCTTTATCAAGTGTAGTCACCATTCAGATGACATTCCGAGACTATACTCTAGTGCTGAAGATGGGTTTGAGTCAACGCACCTCCACACTGTCTCTTTGGTTAGTTTAAGTTTTCTAATCCATTAAACATGCATTCGATAAAGACAACAATCGTTTGACTTTCTTGAAGTGCTTTAATCCGACCACGAATAACTCTAGTTTCTCTTTATACCAATGAATCAGGAGGAGCTGAAGACAATGACATCAAGAATGCCAGGCTGCCACCATGGTGGCTTCGCGCTCTACGAACTGATGCTTCAACGTCTCAAGAGCACTAATGAAACGTCTTTAACATCGACTTAAGAGGAAGGAAGCTGAACTTTATTATGGTTTCCAAATAAGTTAATTCTGTAGCTGATCTGTTATTTGACAATATACAAATGGTTTAATTCATAATGATGAGTAAACTTATATATATCTGAAGATTGATACCACCGTTTGTATTAAAGGTAAGATGGTCTGTTCATGAAACTAACCAAACGAGATTCTTGCATTTCATTTTGAATAGACAAATTGAGCAAAAGGATTCAATAGACGCCACAACAAGGATAACAAACTCGTTCAAAGTCTCATGAAAACCACTATGGATTCATGCTTCTAACCAGCTTTGGATAAAGGTCCTTAGCTTTGTTGGAAGTTCTTCCTAAAAAATGCAGATAAACTAGCCGTAGCAGCACGACCGTTCTCTACACACAGGAAGTAATCATCCACTGAAACAAAACAAAAACAGAAGCGAGATGTTATAAGATTTTGTAGTGGTTGAGAAACAAGCTCCTTATAACAGCACATGTCAAAAAAATGAACGTAGGATAGTGAATGAATTCTATACAAGAGAAGTTAGAGCAAGTACCTGACATGACTCCATGCGTGACTGATGTAATGATCCCATGCTCGACGGGCTCGCCTTCCACTTCCGGAAGAACAGAGAGAGTTGTATTTGGAAAGACTAAATAAGCGAAAGCCGCCATTTTCTGTCCATTTTAGTTCAAGTAAGTTTAGCCAATACACATGAGAATAATGGGAAAACAAGACTTGTTAATTAACACCTTTTCTTCGAGCTTGTTTGGGTCGAGTACAACATATCCACTATCAGCAAGGCAACAACATATAGCAACTGAAAAATAAAATAAAATGTTTGATGAAGCAATTCGAAGAAGCAGACACAAAGTGAACTAGAGAGGAGCATAAAGTGTCAACGAATGTACCAGAGAGATGCTTCATAGGAATTCCGGCATCTACAAGAGCTGCGCATGCTGCGTTTATGGCACATGGTAGAAGCTAAAACAAAACTGGATTAAGGAAACCAAAGCTGCCTTTTAAATCAATGCAACAATTATATCACTAACATGTATATACACCATCCCAACTTATAAGAAGGATACAGAACCATCATCATGTACAACCTGCACAACAAAGCAAATAACTGAAACATCAGATGCAACTCAAATGGAGATTCTTACAAGACACGAGAGCAAAAGGCATTTAAGATGGGTTGGTTGCTGACCTGAACGATCACGGAGGTGGTGGTATTTGGATTCACGGTCAAAACACAAATACTCTGTATTGTCTTTTTTAGTATCATCTCATACTCCTTTTCGGCTTTCCCTAAAATCAAGAGAAATTAAAAAATCAACCCAATGAAAACCAAGAACCACAACAACACGGATAACAAGAAGCAAAGAAGCACATCCAGACATGACCAAAGTAAATGCACTTTATTCATACCAATCTGCCCTGATTTAGGCTTCCATATGACTTCAAAACAAGCCTTTTCAGGGTTCTCGTTTTTCCTCGTTCCCGGTTTAGGTCCGTAAACTGCAGCTAGAACTTTTGTATCCCCTAATATACAAAAAAAAAAAAAACGAGAACCAACACCCATTAGAAAGTTCCATGAACAAAAAGAAAGATGCTGACAACAAAAAAAAAAGGTACCTTGGGACCAGCTAGCAGAGCCATGAGGGCGATGGAGGATGTTACGAGAACAAGCAAGGGGTCTCAGCTGATTCGGCGTTCTTCCATCTTCTCTGTCTATCTCCATCGCTCCAATGCTTACTTCACAACAAGAGTTTTAGCAAGTGTAAGCGTCTCCGGTCCTAAACTGAGATTGTCAGATTCTAAACTCTTCTAAAACACAAGTGAAGACAAAGCAAAGTAGATAACTTGTACCCGAGCTGGAAGAAGAAGTTAAAAGACAGAAACCGTCGTCGAACCAGAGGAGAGAAAGAAGAACGTTCCAAGAGAAATATTAGGGCTTCTTCCTTTTGGTTCAGTTTCAATCAATTTAAACCGACCGGGCTCCTACCGTAAACCGACCGGTCCCGGTTATTAATATTACCGGGTTAACTAGATTTTTGGCTCCTACCATTTTTGTTGTTTTATCATCGATCCATAATTCATAAGTCTTTTGCTTTGTTATTAAATGTTAGTATCTAATATAACTTTTTAAATTAATGCAGATTAATTTATTGTTATCATCAATATTTATATATTAATGTAAATATATTGTATTTAATTGTGTAGTTTTATTTTGGGAAAATAATATCAATTATGGTAATGGGAAACAGGTCAAACTCGCCCCGCCCAACTCGCAAAGAAAATATGTTTTATCCGCATACGTGCCACGTAATTTTACGGGTAATCCGAGAGATCCGTGGATAGTTATTAAATAATAAAAATAATAATTCTTATTTTTAAAAAATAATAATAATATTAAATAGTATATTTTGAATACAATTTTAATATTTTTTAAAAAATAATTATTTTTAACGAAATTTAGTATATTTTTTGAAAAAAAAACTTTAAAAGAAAAAATGAAATTAGAACAACTCGTTCCGCTAACACTTGATCCGTATCTGCAATTTAATTTCTTTAAATCGATCGATCCGCACCGGCTAATATCAAAATTTTCACCTTTAACTACGCCAATTAAGACTGACGTGTTTATTTTTGAATAAATTTTAAAAATAATTAGAACGTGAATGTAGTCCATTAACCAAATTCATTAGTATATAATTAAAAGACCGTATTATCATTAAGAATAAAAATTTGTTCGTACTATAATTAAACATAAAAAAATTGTGTTTTAATGGTATAGATACGCGTAAAAAAATAAATTCTCAATCCGGTGTTTAACAATTCTACGATTCCTTCATCCGAGTAACTGACGGAGAAATTCCTTCATTTTGATCGGAGTTTTGCAGTGATATTTCGAGGAGGAAGAAGATGGATGAAGAGTTGTTGGAATTGCAGCGACAGTTCGAGTTCGCTCAGCAGGTGAAGTCAAGCGTCAGATTATCCGATCGAAACGTCGTCGAATTGGTCCAGAAGCTTCAAGAGCTTCGCGTCATCGACTTCGATCTCCTCCACACCGTCACCGGAAAAGAATACATCACTCAGGTACACTTTTATCAAATACGGATAATCCGCTTGTTGCATGGTGAAGTTAAATCGAAAAAATAAAGTCAGATTGCTTGATCGATTACTTTTAACGTCTCTCGCAGGAGCAATTGAAGAGAGAGATCGCTACCGAGATCAGTAAGCTGGGTCGTGTCTCCGTTATTGATCTCGCGGATACGATTGGGGTTGATTTGTATCATGTGGAGAAGCAAGCACAAGATGTGGTCTCGAATGATCCGGGGCTAATGCTTGTCCAGGGAGAGATCATATCACAAAGCTATTGGGATTCAATTGCAGAAGAGATCAACGAGAGGCTCCAAGAATGCAGCCAAATCTCTGTAGCCGAGCTTGCTGGTCAGTTACAGGTTGGCTCTGAGTTGGTGCAGTCCGTTTTAGAGCCTCGCCTTGGAACTTTGGTAATGCCAAATCTGTCTTCCAGATTGTGTTTATGTGAATGGCGGGGTTTTTTATTTTACACTTTTCTATGTTTAGGTGAAAGCAAGGCTAGAAGGTGGACAGTTATATACACCTGCTTATGTTGCACGTGTTACCGCTATGGTTCGTGGTGCTTCCAGGGGTATCTTTGTTCCTTCCAATTTGTCTGCTTTGTGGACGGCTTTGCAACAGTTGGTTCAAGAGATGAATGGAGCCAGTGGAGTCGCTGTTGAGAATTCGTTTTTCCAGTCTATATTTAACCGGCTGTTGAAGGAAGAGGAGATGCTTGGATCACTACGTGCTGGTACCCATTGGACTCCTAGTGTATGTCCTAATGTTCTTATCTTTTTGGATGTCATCAGAGCATTCTTGCTGTTCTCATGTTTAAATACTATTTATTAGATTATTAACTTTGTAGTTTAATTTTTGGAACAGGTTTTTGCAGTTGCTCAAAAGGAATGCGTAGACTCTTTCTTCTCACAGGTTTGTTTCTAATTCTCTATGAGATGTCGTTATGTATTAGTCTGTTTATTGGTTAGTTGGGTGTGGAATTTAAATTTGAAATTCACTAGACTGCAGTTTTTGCATGTTCTGTAAATTTATTATTCCTTGTAGAAAAGGTAAAGCCAACGGTTTGGTGGTTTATTATCTTCCATTTTCCTGCAGAATTCTTATATTCCCTATGAGACCATGCAGAAGCTTGGGATTTCTCAAGCCGTGCAGTTCTTACAGGTATTAGATCATGTTAGTTTTCTCTAGTTATAAGGTATAAGTATGGAATTGTGACTTGAATGAGTATCATGTTGCCTCTTTAATTTTCATCTCATTATGATTTGTGTTGTGTGACATGTATAGTCTAGATATCCAGATGGTAAACCTTTATCTGCAGTATTTATCCATTCCTCGATGATTGAGATGCTGGATTCTACAACCGAGGATGCTATTGAACAAAACAGCTGGTGAGGCTTATTTCCCGTACTCTTTTCCCCTCTGTCTATGGCGTTTGTGTGCTTTTATGTGTTGTACACTCTATATCATGTTGCTACTGAAACCTTGATACTCGATTCAGGATCGATTCCCTCTCTGTATTGCCTGCGTCATTCTCATCAGAGGATGCAAACAAGTTGCTGCTTCTTTGTCCCTCCGTCCAATCAGCTCTTAAGGTGGGATTTTGATCAACTTTGATAACTAGTCTATGCTATTTTGCGATTGATAGCTAATTTTTTTTTCCTTCCAGGCTGAGAAGGCACTTATCCTGGGCGAATCCTATTTCATAAGCAGTGGGTTCATAAAGGTAAACATATGAAATGAAGGGTATTATTAGTAGTTTCCTTTGTCTTTTCCAGTTGATTCTCTCTATTGGACGACGCCCTAGCCTGACCTACTAATGTTCAGGGCATATATGATCAAATTGAGAAAGAGGCAGAAGCGTTTAGCATCCAAGCTTCTACTGCTAGTCTGATAGATCATCCAAGCAAATCCTTAGAGTCGGCAGAAAGCATACCTCCTAATACAGATAAAGGATCAAAGAAGAAGAAAGGCAAGTCCGTCAGCATGAAGGCAACAACCGTTGATCCAGATGATGAAGAGGACGTCCGTCCTAAATCTAAGAGAAACCAGAAGAAAGGCAGGGATTCATCGTCGTCACAGAAGTTGGATTCGAAAGCAGGAGGCAAGAAAGAGTCCGTTAAGGCGCACGAAGATAATAACTTTATCCCGCCAGACGGATGGGTGATGAAAAAGATCGTTGAATCTGTGCCTGAGTTTGAAGATGAAGGTAAATCTGACAAATTCTTTCTTTATCCATTCAATACAAAATTATGTAGCATTCGTCCATGTGACAGTAGCTATGTTGTTTCTGTCAGGTATGGAGAACCCAGATTCAGTTCTCAAGCATCTAGCTGATTTTATGAGGCCGATGCTCATTAATTCATTAAAGGAGAGAAGAAAGAAAATATTCACAGAAAATGCAGATAGAATGAAACGCTTGATGAATGATCTTCAGAAGAAGCTTGATGAGGTTGAACCCAACTTCTTCAACTATAGTTTTATTTTTCATTGGACGATCAATGTATATCATGTGTTATGCTCACTTTAATGGCTTTCCTTTCGGCAGTCGTTCCTAAATATGCAGCTGTACGAAAAAGCGCTACAGCTATTTGAAGATGACCAATCGACTTCAGTAAGTACTTTCAGTCCATTTTGAAAGGCCGCACTTGCTAACTGAAGAATATAATGTATCATTTTTTTTGCTTCTGGTCCTAGGTTGTTTTACATAGGCATCTGCTGAGAACAACAGCAGCTACAATTGCTGATACATTACTTTATGACTTGGTAAGTCAAAATTAAAGCGAGCTTCGTAGGCCATTTTCTTAAAGATTTAGCTAATTAAGATGTGATTATCAAAACAGGACATCCTCAACAAATTGAAGAATGGTATGGAGGTTGGAGATTCCAAAGCTCAAGATCCAGTTTTGCTTGATTCGTCCGAAAGAACGGCCCTTGTAATTTATCTTAAGACTTTGTTTCTGCACTTTATATTCTAAAGTAATGCTAGCTGATTCTTTTCCTTCGTGACAGGCTAAAAATCTCAACGGTCCACTCTCGAAAAAGTCCCTTGCGTTAACTGAGACATTGGAAGGGAAGGTTAGATCGTCGTTAATGAATAAGTTTTAATCGCGAATATACTTCCCTTAATTTTTAAAATGTAGTAGACTGTTCTCTTTTTGTTTACTCCTGTCCTGTGGTTGACAATCTTGATACAGAGTGATGAAAGTCAGTAATTGAGATAAAGATATAGATGTTAAAATATAGCTACTAGTTCATATAGAATCTTTAATACTATTATTTAGGCTTGACCAGGTGTAAATTCCTATTTCACCTGTTTTCCCGTTCCTATTTACTCACTCGGCTAAAGGCGCTATTTAGAGCCTTTGGTTTCACTTGATTTTCCTTGTGAATACAAACTGAGGTCCATTGGTTTTGGAATATTTGTCTCAGAGTGTTGACGTATTCATGACCACCTTCAGAGACCTGGCAGAGGAAAGGTAAATTAATTCTTTTGTTAAGCTATCTCTAACGCAAAGCCGTTCAGATTCCACTGGAGTTTTACTGAGTGTTAAGTTCATTTGTGCAGCGGACTAGTCTTGAAAAAGCTTGACAAAAAACTGGAAAAGAATCTCTTACACGCATACCGCAAGGTGTGTACGACACCCTATATATATATTGATATGATCTTTACGATGTTTTTTGTACTTGCAGGATTTGATATCTCAAGTTTCTACCGAATCAGACCCTGTTGCACTTCTCGCCAAAGTTGTCTCTCTCCTTTATATGAAGGTATAATAAATCCAATGTTTTGTAGCCTCAAATAGTCAGAATTCAAGTAACGGTTAGAATTGTTGACAGGCTCACAATAAAGCTTTACAAGCCCCAGGTAGAGCTATTGCTGCAGCTATTTCGCACTTGAAGGTAAACATTCACTAGTTGACAATCTAATATATCTTCATATTTATAGTATAAACATCTAGTTTCAGTGCGAGGGAAGACATGTTTTACAATACGTTGACTTTATGTGTATAACAACCTTTGTAGGATAAACTCGATGAATCTGCGTACAAAACTTTGACCGATTATCAAAAAGCAACTGTAACACTCCTTGCTCTAATATCGGCTTCAACAGGAGAGGTCGACATCCCTCTCCTTGTGGACAACATATGCATATATTATTCGAGATGCAACAACTTGGATCTATGTATCTCTTTAATCTGTTCTATTCTCATGTGCAGGAAGACGACTGCTCCGCAGACAGAATCCTCACCAAACGGGAACTCCTCGAGAGTCAGATGCCTGTTCTTAAATCCCTTGTCCTGGGAGACTCACAAGCACAACAATCTTAGTGTCAACAAGTTAGGTGGTACAAGTTCTTCAAATCTTCTACTGGAATATTAAAGTATACCTTAGACAGTAGGACTATCCTGTTTCGTTTATCAGTTATGACTTTACTTGTTAAGAGAATGGATTATATGTTAAAACACTTTTTAATAAGATATTACACTACTAGATTCATGATCACATGAAAAGAGAAGATAAAGAACAGCAAAGCCGTTGGTTGAAACACACACAATGACACACATGCCCACCCTTTTATCTCATATCATCACACATTATTTATCTGTGACTTTCAATCTTTTTTAACAAGAGATGTCGATGGACTTAACCGCTTCCTCTCAGGAACCTTTGGCACCACAACTGACAACACACCATTCTACATACTCGCTTTCACTTCGTCTATCTTCGCGTTCTCTGGCAACTTAAACCTTCTCATGAACTTGCCACTTGTCACTTTTCTCTTCATTCTCGCCGCTCCTCTCTCCGCTTATCTGAAGTATGTTACCCTCTTCAACTTCCACCTTCACCTCTTCCTTCTTCAGCCCCGGCAAGTCTGCCTTGAACACGTGCGCCTCAGGTGTCTCCAGGGGCCGAGCCAATGAAAGACTAGTGGCTCAGCTGACCCCACTAACTTTTTTAAAATATATTTGTTTTTCTTTAATTTTTTTATTGACATCAATAAAAATAAAATTTAACTCCACAAAAATATGATCCCATTCAGATAATTACAAAACATTAAAAGTAAAATATATTTTTAATTATATAAGTAAGATGAATATATATTTTTATTTGTTAAACATTGGATATATTGATTTTAGGTATATAAAAAATATTTTTAATCTTCAATTTTAGTTACATATTTGTATAATTAATTTTAGGAAAAAAACACAAATATAATAAATGAGTGAAATTACAAAAAAAAAGATAGAGGATTTGTATTTCATTTTGAACAAACTCCGGACATTGAGATTTTCATGTTCAACGAGTAATTTTTTGATAAATTTCAGATAAGTTTTTTATTTTTTGTTATACTCTTTTATTTTGCTTAAACTATTCTACTAACTCAAAAATGATTATAATTCATTCATTCAGTTCAATAAAAAGTTTAGGATTAATCTATGTTAATGATTTCTGAATACCTTTGACAAATAGTTATACATTTAGAAGTAGATTCATTCTTAAAATCAATCAGAAAATTAATAGTTCAATTTTTCTGAATCTGAAACGAAAAATTTACAAACGGTTGATAGTTTTTAGACATGAATGAAGATCGTCAAAAATAGTGTAAAATAGCATTTGTGATTCGTTTATAAATAGTTGTCTTAATTGTGTTATAGGAAAAATTATTTGAAAATATAGTAAATGAAACCATGATAAATAGTTTTTTGCTAAATAGTGTGATAAATAGTGTCAAATTCTAAATGGTCGTAAAATATACTATTGTTTTTTTATGGTTTATACATTATGTTTAGATCATAAAGTATATTTATAGTTTTATTATAGTCTATAAATTATGTTTTTGAAAAAAAAAATTGATCCTAATATAAAATGTTTCTGGATCCTCCATTGGGTGTCTCCCTCCAGTCTACTTTCGCGTTTTTGAACACTGCCACGTCCTTAGAAGTTGTGTTTGTCATCTCTAAAGGCATTACAGCATGTCCAATGGTGTATTTGTGTAATGAATCCTTAGCAATTTTTAAATATTTTTTTGTAGTTTTTGAATAGTTAAAGACCCTAATCCAATTTATATGTCCAATGTATTTTCTAATCCAGAATTCTTAAAAATAAAATAATATTTAATTTAAAAATTAAAAATTAAAATTTTATTTATTAAATGATAAAATATAAAGATACAACAATTATTAATCTTCATCACCAAATTTGTTCCAAATATTTTCTATTAAATCATTCTTCAATTGGTTATGTATGTTCCTATCGCGAACATGAATCTGAATGCCACGCATTTTCTCGATACTTGGAGGCGTGTACCTACTATAAGATACATCCACCCGTGAACTTCTGGTTACGTCTCCTTCTTCAAATTCAGCTGGATCGTACTGAGTGTATCCATTTCGTTCATTTTTGACTATCATATTGTGAAGCATGATGCATGTTTTCATTATCTTTCCTAGCTTTTCCTTGTCCCATGAAAGAGGCGGGTTTTTTCACAATCGCGAACCAAGCTTGCAATACTCCAAAAGCCCGCTCCACATCTTTTCGGGTTGCTTCTTGATATTTAGCAAATAACTATGCTTTAGGACTTTGAGGAGTGAAATAGATTGGATACATGTTGATCAGTTTGGATAGATACCGTCTGTGAGGTAGTACGCCAAATTATACTTGTGTTCATTGACCATGTAATCTAACGTGGGAGCCCGACCTTGTATAATGTCATGAAAAACAGGAGACCGGTCGAGGATATCAATATCGTTGGAGACCCGCGAGACCTGACATTTTTTTTTAAATCTAAAAAATAATAATAATTAAAAATCAAAAAACACTATTTCTAAGGACTCTCCGTGGGTAACACCATTGCGGATGCTCTAAGACAATTGACGGTTTTCCTGATTCACGGGAGTACTGTCCTTTCCAAGAGGTCAGACAATTTTTCCACTTCCAATGCATACAATCAATGCTTCCAACCATACCAGGAAACCCGCGTCTCTCTCAAATATCGAGTAGTCGCTGAAGATTTTCTAACGTGGGTCTTCGTTGATACTCCTCGCCAAATAACTAGATTATGCCTTCAATGAAATGTCGCAGACAAGAGAGAGCCGTGCTTGAACCAAGTCGGAGATATTCATCAACCGCGTCAGCCGCAGAACCATAAGTAAGCATATGAATTGCTGCCGTACATTTTTATAGTGCAGAAAGACCGAACCTCCCGATTACATCTCTTCTTTGTTGAAAGAATGGAACGTCTTCTGAAAGGCAATGGACAATATGCATGAATAAGTCCTTGTCTGAATAAATATGCCGGAGATACCAGATCTTCACTGAAGTAGTTATTCCATAAATAGTGATGTCCCGTTTCGTGGTCTCGCTCTATATAAGCACGTTTCTTTGGCTTAGTGAGTTGGGATTCTAATATTTTGTTGTACGTATCTTCGAAGAAATCATCGATAATTTCGTCCAACTTTTCATTTATTTCATCGGATGAATATGATGACATGTTGGTAATCCCACCTTAAAAAAAAAATAAACATTTTAGATATCCCTCTTTAAAAAAAATTAAACATTTTAGATATCCCTCTTTAAAAAAATTATTCATTTTAGATATCACTCTTTAAAAAATTTTAAGTTTTGAACTTTCAGTATCATATTTTTAACCTTATACTAAAATCTAATAAGTTTCTTGGTTCATTTTTTTAAAAAAAAACACAAGTTATATAAACTTAAAGATCACAACTTAGAGTATAAATTATTGATTAGTATAATATATATTGATTAGTATAATATTGCTAGGTGCAATTATCATCACCACGTTAAGGTGGTTTCTTTATATCTTCAAGAAGCCAACATCAGAGTATAAATTATTGATTAGTATAATAGAGATGCCTTGAAAGGCAATAGTTCATAATTGGAAACAAGTCAAAACGAATTTGCTTCCTTATACTGCACGAGTTTCACAAGTTATAAACTTATACCAATTCACAAGTTATATAAATTTCATTTCAGATTCATACTACACAAAGAAAGCAAAAGAAGCAACTTAAGTGAAAGAGAAGAGCGAGAAGTGGTACCTAAACACAAGTGATACACAAAGAAAGCAAGAGATGCAAGGGACGGGAGAGAAGCAAGGGATGCAATAGAAGCAACTTCTTGTACTAGTAGTGTGATTTTACAAGTACATGATACCAAAATATTAAATCTCGCCGAGCAACACAAGAACTTGAGGCAAAATGAAACAAAGAGGATACAAGTTTTTTTTGGTGTTGAGATACATAGCTAAAGACACCCATCACTACTACTTATACTACATAAACTGAAACAGAAGAACCCGTGACATCTTCACATGCGCTAAAGACCAAAAGACTTTCACAACTCAAAATGCACCCGTGACTTCCTTCACATGGCTACTGCTGAACCTGATACAACAAATAAGACAAGAGTTAGTATAGTTTTAAAGTAATAAAGAACTACTTGTAACAACTCAGCACATATGTAACACATGTAACTACTCAACATGTAACTACCTACACTCATACATAAACTCATAACATCTAAGACATAAGTTTCAGTTTAAGAGATGTTTCCATCTCAGTAAGTGACTCTTTTTTGGCGAGTAGACGGTCAAGCAATTTCTGGTTTTGGACATTTTCTTTCATTTCCAAGATAGCGTGTATCTGTGACAGTGACTCTTTTCTACCACTCTTCTTCTTCTTGGTAGCAGTTTCAGCAGTTTTGACCCCCACGGGTCTAGCCTCTGATTGTCCCTCTTCTTCCTCTTCTCTATCAACCTCTACCACTTTGCGCTTTTCCTTCCCACTGTCCTTGGCCATATAGGTGGGGGACCATTTCTGGTCATGCCTCAGCTCCCTCTAGGCATGTTCCATGCTAAACTTGATCGAGTACTGATTGTAGAAGAAGTCTAAGGCAGCTTTCATCACATCATCATCGTTTTGACCACTTCTCTGCTCCCTCAAAGTCGTGTCGTAGCATCCTACGAACTTGCAGACTTGCTCGTTTATCCTAGCCCACCTCTGCTTGCACTGACCAAGCTATCTAGGTGTTGTTCCCACCAGTTGAGGGTTTGTGTTGTAGTAGTCTACAATTCGCTTCAAGAACGCACCAGCTTTCTGCTCATTGCTCACCACCGCATCTTTACTGGTGTTAAGCCAAGCTCCGATAAGGATTTTATCCTCCTTCGGACACCATTTACTCCTCTCCTTCACACCACTGTCGACACCAGACTCAAGAATTATGGACGCGTCAAGACCTTGGCTACCGAATCAAAAAGGTTCGGGTGAATCAAAGTCCACTGCATACTGAGATTGACTAAAAAGTAGGTTAACATAACTACTGTTGTAATCCATGTTTTAGAGATTGGTCTGTGTCACCCTAATAGCAACACAGAGACTTAAGTAGGCGAGCTTAAACTAAGAAACATTTAAAGCTACTAAAAACCGAGCAATTAGGAAGGTAGAAAGTTAACTAGTTGCATTAAACACCAATCAAATCAGAGGCGGTAGGAAGCTAACTAGTTGCATTAAGCTAACTAGTTGCATTAAGATAACTAGTTGCATCTAAAGATAACTAGTTGCATCTAAAGATAACTATATGTTTTTTATAATTCAAAGAAAAGAGCCTACGAAATTGTAGTATCGTACCTAATTATACCGACAGCCTTGAGATTTTTTGGACATCTGGTTTACTTAAGCTTTTCCTGCAAAAACATGAGATCAAAGAGTCAAAAGTTTTACTAAATTGCATGAAGAACAACCAAAAGCACAAGAGATATACTTACCAATCATACACATAACAGCCTAACCTATACAAACTAATACGGAGACCATTACACAAACGGTCTTCTTTAGCTCACAAACAGTCTTCTTAAGCTCACAGACGGTCTTTTGTAGCTTGGCCAGCTTCTCCTCACACTCAAAACCTTGATCCTTAAGGTGCCTAAGAGCATGCCCAAAGCGCGTATTTAAGGGGTATGTTACCCTAATTTTGTTTTTAAAAAAAATGAAAAATGCAAATAAAAGAAAGATACGTATGTAATTTGGTACGGTGAGCATACCGTGTTTTGTAACACGTGTAGGCCAAAGAGAGGAGAGAGAAGAGGCGTGTTTTGTCTCCTTCGTCGGTTCTTTCTCTCTCTCTCTCAAACTCTTCCTCTTCTTTCTCTTTCGCGAACGAGAAGGCGATTCTCTGACTCCGCCTCCGTGATTCCTCGATGAGACGCCTTCTGATCGGAGATGAGAAGGATCCTGTGTCTCCATGGGTCGGAGATGAAACGCCGACTGTCTGTCCTCGTGGATCCTCGACGAACCGATGACATCTATGTCTCGCTCTCGGTGAATTGTAAGGTAAAGGTATTTTTGTAGTCTTGAATCATGTATGTCTTTGATTAGGCTTCTTCTTGTTCTAATCGAATGTTTGATTTGTTTTAATCGGTTAGATTTTGTCTCTTACTGGCTCTCTATGGCGAGGACAGAGCTCTCTGCGGTGGGTCTCCTCGATTGAAAAGGTAAACCTCCTGTTTCATGTTCTTGAATAAATCATGTTTTAGACTGTGGTTCTTCTGTCACGAAAATGATTTTAAAGCTGTGTTTGAAAATGTCTCTAGATTGATTTGTATGTTTTGTTCGTGTAAGATAATGGTTGTGGTTGAGTAAGATGAATTGCTTCTGTAAAGAATTGAATCTTGGTAAGTAATGTCTTGTAATGTAAGATTATGGTTGTGGTTGATTGAGAAAAATTGTTTGTATCTTGTATGATTAATGGTTAGATAGAAGTGATCAATTCTGAAGGAAAACCTCATGTTTCATGTTCTTGAATCAATCATGTCTTACGGTTGAGAATAGTTGAATGGTAATAGATAGAAATAAATTGAATTAGCTGCATGTAATGGTGTGTACTTGTTTGGTTGTTGTCTTAAAGTTAATTAAGTTTATGGTTGAGAATGGTAATAAATAGAAATGAGTTGAATTAGAGTAATGGTGTGTACTTGTTTACAGTTGAGAATGGTTCAAATTACTCTTGTAAATCAGAACACAAAAGTCATTCTCATCTCATTTGCTTTGCTAGTAACAAAACCAAAGCCAAGTCTCATCTTCTTATTTTATCTCATTTTCTCATCTTCTCATTTGCTTTGACAACCACTCTTTGAGCGTACACTACTCCTCTCTTTAACAACCAAAGCCAAGTCTCATCTTTCCTTAAAAACTATACATGGCTTCTTCTTCTCAAAACACTATAGAAGAATCATATGATAATTCATATGATGATGCATTTGATGATACATTTGATGACCTCTTTGATCAACAGTTTGATCGAGTCTTTGATCGAGCTTTTGAAAATCTGACTCGTTCAAGCTCGAGGAAGGAGGAGAACAGAAAACCGCGCTTATATCGAAAGAAATCGTGA
>JABAYD010057522.1:0-14524 GCA_014822095.1 Diplotaxis tenuifolia
CCCCGTGAGAACCCCGGGATAATAATGCTCTAAGGCGTGGCCTAACTTTATATGGCATCATCTTCAGATTATAGAAAAATTCAGGAATGTAGAATGGTGGAAGTTAAGTAAAGAAGACGAAGCAACTAATAGAGGAGCTTTTTTCATTGCGCAAAGTGTGATCAAAGGTGGATACTACCAATCGTATGTTGCAACAGGTCCTCCTAGATGGCTCATGGAAGTCTTTAGAAATGATGAAGTTTCTTCTTCTCTGTAGTTGATAAAGGGCGCTTGGATCAAGTTTTTCATGTTTATCTTTGGCAGACTCTACTATTATTCTATTTTTTTGGCAACACCCATGGTGTTTTGGGTATAAAACTGTGTGTTTGTCTACTTACGAAAGGCCTTTTATTGGTTTGTATCAGACTTTATTTTGGGGACATGTAACATACGTTTGATCTTTCTTTTAATTCAACAGATGAAAAAAAAAAGAGAGAATATAGTTTTTTTCTTCAAAAATGTTTCTCTTCTTTCTAGAAATAATTTTCATCTTTATTTTTTTTTCTGGCGTCAGATAAGAGAAATTTAGTTTTCGAGAAAACATAATTTAGTTTTGTAATTTATTGGATGCTGTTTGGAGGAATGAATAAAAAAGTTTAAATTAAATAATCAAATAAGACTGGCTTCAATCCTTTCTCCAAATAGATCACCGAAGCTTAAGAACATTAATTTTTTATACATTATTACAAGTCGCAAAACCAAACTTGGATTCTAGAAAAATACAAAATTAAAAGTAATAATATTATTGTGCCAATTTGGATAGCCGGGCCAGAATTTTGGTTATATATTATGTATGTAACGGGCTCCGTTTAGGACTTCTAGTTTCAGGTTTTCAGGCTTTTAATCATGAGTCCGGTTGGCTCTTCCACATGCAAATTCTTCAGATTCGACCCTTAAGCACTTTATTCACTTACTTGACTGAAACCATGTACTAATAAAGAGCAAAATCTGTCAAAAGTTTGATAAATATCTCTATCAATATCACAGACAATACAGAACAGTGCTAGAGAGTAACCATGGAACTAATTTCATAGAAATAATGATTTATCATTTAATATACAATTATTGCTTTGATATAGTTACATATTTATATTAAGTAGGAGAATGATGCATACAGTGAGCCTGACCATACCTAGCCTATTGGAAATCCTAAAAAGTTCTTAAATCATCTCCAACTCATTGTTATTTTTGAAGAATGTTATTTTAGAAGAATGTATTTCTATTTTAGAAGAATGCATCTCCAACTCAAAATTACTACAATTCATCTCTATTTTTTTTAACTTAAGATTTTTAAGAACTATTTTAGAAATGAATTAAAGCCATTTCTCTATTAGAGTTCATTTATTTTAGAGGAAAATAGCAAAAAAATTGGAGGTAATATTACAAGTTGAGCCTGTTCTTATGATACAAAATAATCCAAACAACAAGAGAATTGGAAAGAAAAAATGCGACCATAAAAATGACAAACAAGTGAATGTAAGTTTTTATCAATGTCATTCACACACCAGAATCTAGTCTACAGTTTTCAGATTATTTGTACGCTTTTGATGTACTATATAAAACACACATATTTTACAATTCACAACTTGTAGTAGGACCAGTGAAGGAACATGGCTGAACGATAATGGTCGATTATTATTTTGTTTTTGTTGCTTAGTTGACACCCAATTTGGTTTCAAGTGAAACAGACATTGATGTGTTCGTGTTGACGTATATATATATATATACAAACGATGGTTGGAACAGTTTTAGTTAATAAACAGCAGACTAATCGCTAACCACTCATCAACTTCTACAAAAGTTGGTATTTTGTTTCTGGATTATGTATTATATCCTTCCCGCTTAACGAAGCAACCTACTGAAAGGGACTTCATACCTTATATTTGTTTTGTTATATAATATCTTAAATACGATTGGACACTGATGCTAACATAAAACTATCTGCATAATGTTCAGAAAGGAGAAACCCATCTACACAAACATTGGTTGTGATTGGTAAAATTAGAGTAAATGGGTGAAAAATAAAAAAGTGAAACAGAGTGAAAATATAAAAGCGGAAGAGAGAGGAAAGTGGAGTAAATGCATTTACTCCTAAAAATCCTAGAGTAAATATGTGTGCGTGTTTTTCACTATTTGTACGGTAATTGGAGAGAAGGGAGAAGAATTTATTTTCACCTGATTGGTGATTTTGTAGAGTAACTAGGAGTAACTAATTATTCAGCTGAAATATTAATGCTAATGGTGCCTTTCAATCGCACCCATTATTTATATGCAAAAAACTGATACTTTATGATAGGTTGATAATCAGTGTTTTCAAAACCGGACCGAACCGGCCGGTCTGACCGGTCTGACCGTGAATCGTCTATATAGCCGAGTCCGGTTTAAGTTGAAACCCATATTTGACCAAAATCGCTAAAACCGGTTGAAACTCAGCAAACCCAGTAACCCAGTCTAGTAATAAAATCCAATTTTTTAAATTGCATCAATTATTTTCTTTTTTTTTGAGTTACAATTTAATGCAAATTGTTCAACTGTCGTTTGTTCATGAAGACTTTCTATTTTTAGCTTTTTTCTTCATTCAAAGTAAGGAAAGCAAAATTTGGTAAACCAATTCTCATTTAAAAACATTAAAATATAAAGAAAATTCACATTTATACAAATATTATATATATTATTTTCTTAAATCTTCCTTAATTTGTTATATTTCGTATATATAATTTCAACCCATCTATAGTTCATGTCAAACATTTTTAAACTATGTTTTATTTTATTTCCTTTTTTTAACACTTTGATATATATAATATGAATATGTATATAAAAAAGAAAAAAACCAAAACCCCGGTTCGACCTATTGAACCGGTTCGACCACCTATCCGGTAAAAATACCGAGTTAACTTCCGGTCCGGTTTTTAAAACCTTGTTGATAACCGAACATGTATATATATCCCTTCATAATTTTTACTATAAATAAAAGGTGTAGAAAATGCGTGTTTGGTGAACTTTTTGCATTTCTTCCAGTCAAGAGAAATTGTATTGTATAGAAACAAAAATTTAATAGTTAACTGTATAGCTAAATTGATGTGACATAATGTAAGTAATATATATTGACAATCCTATCTTTAACCGCTGATCCATCAAGTTGGTTCTTTTCTTGGTCTGTCAATTCACTCTCCTTTGCTGGAAGGCCGCTTCTCATCAAAGCCAGTGACATTTTTGTTGATGTGTTACCACATCGTCGCCCTTTATTATTATCTGCGTTAGCTCGTTTTCTAAGGGTTTAGTCATTCTACACTTACAAAATAAAGAATTTGGGAAAGATTTTGTAAATTATATCACATGAAAAGGAAAATAAATTAATAATATGTAAAAGATACAAAATATAGCCTTTTTGCAAAAGATATCCTTAAAAAAAATTAAATAGCCTACAAAAATAAAAGAGAAAGAATGTTGTATCTTCGATGGGAAAGTCGTAATCCCAATTAACGCTTTCTAATACATGTCTCTTGAAACAGAATATTGAAAGAAGGCTAACGAAAACGAGGAAGTAGACGAGGATCAAGAAGATCTTCTTACTACCGAAATCGAGGCAGTGCCTTCTTAAATATCTCAAATTCCTACCTATCAAGTCGATACTTCATGGATTAATAATAGCATTGTCAATGATTTCAGGTGAAGTTTTAAAGATCAAGTAGATTCTAAATATTTTGGATTAGCAGAAACTTCTCAACTTTGCATCTTGAGATGGAAGGTTTACTTTAGAGATCATCATGTAGGAGAGACATGAAAATAACTTCAAGATGGTTTAAGATGGACTGCTTAGACCTAGTGAATATGACTACAAATCCGATGAATTTGTCGACTTTCGCGACAGATCGAGATTTTCTAAAATTACATAAAATTTTTGAAAATGTAAATCTATCTCACATTTCTCGGAATATAAATTATCGCGTGGATGCGTTAGGAAAAGAAACAATGACTAAAAACTATATTTTTTTTCATATAGATCAGATCCGGCAATATGAAAATATTACTCAAAGAATCGATTTGTTTGACTACCAATTGATCTAGTTCATATAGGTAGCTGACAAAACAAAACGTGAGAAATCAAGAATTCAATAGGTATAACAGCTTTCAGAAAAAAATCAATAGGAAAATATGAATGTTTTTATTTTGGAAGAGTCAACAAAGACATAAAAGATTAATTGGATTGTCTTCATCAAACTTCTACTGTTCCACCTTTCAACCATTCTTAATCTCTACTTTATCTCCCAAACCCAACTCCGAAAACCCCTCTTCACCAAATTAAACCCCTATTAACTAATTCCAACAGTCAGATGATTTCTATCAAGCAAGCAGAGGCCTCAAAATCTATCCAAGAAAATCAAGAACCATGATTACACAGAAACAGAGAAGAACAGAGAAAGTTCTTTGTTTTAATTTTAAACACTACTACAAATGGATCCTCTGTTTTTCACTTACTCTATATTTTGTTGCTTCCTTCTTTGTCGATCATGACCAAGAAAACCATCCATCAAACCCTCTCATAACTCACCCTAAACCTAAGCTTCTCGCTTCTCGTGCCATGTTTGAATCAAAAATCCAAGACCAAAGACTTGTCTTACCCCTTCAACGTCCCAACATCAGAACTGGTAATATACATACATGATTTTACTTCATGTTCTTTTAAGCAACTAGGGTTACATGTAATAACACTTTCTTTTTGTTCTTTTTTTTGAATGAAAAAGGCTAGTTTCATTTTTACCAAAAAATGGTTAGGATCATGTTTAAACGGGGTTTGAAATATATAAAAATATTAGAATTTGTTTTTTTTAAAATATGAGCAAGTTTTAACCATTGTTGTTGTTGTTGTTTTAATTGCCTTCAGATGTATTCAACAATTTAAAGATTTACGTCTATGACTTGCCTTCCAAGTTCAACAAAGATTGGCTAGCCAACGATAGATGCAGCAACCACCTCTTCGCTGCGGAGGTAGCTCTTCATAAAGCGTTGCTCAGCCTCGACGGAGACGTACGGACCAAAGATCCCTACGAAGCCGACTTCTTCTTCGTACCTGTCTATGTTTCTTGCAACTTCAGCACCGTCAATGGCTTTCCCGCGATTGGTCACGCCCGATCACTCATCAAGGAAGCGATAGACCTCGTCTCTGCTCAATACCCGTTTTGGAACCGTACTAGTGGCTCTGACCACGTCTTGACCGCTACCCACGACTTTGGCTCTTGTTTCCACACCATGGTTAGTTCAAAAGAAACCTATTTTAAAATTATAAAATGACAATTTTAATGTATTTGTTTATATTGAGTTATTTATTTATCTGAAGGAGGATAGAGCAATAGCTGATGGGGTACCAAGGATGTTGAGAAACTCTATTGTTTTGCAAACTTTTGGTGTAACTTATAAGCATCCATGCCAAGAGGTAGAGAACGTTGTGATACCACCGTACATCTCGCCGGAAAGTTTGCATAAGACTCAAAAGAATATTCCGGCAGCTAAAGAACGAGACATTAGGGTTTTCTTCCGCGGCAAGATGGAGATTCATCCCAAAAACATCAGTGGACGCTTCTACAGCAAGTAAAAATCTTAATACAACTTTTATTTGCTAAAAAATAAATTTTGTTAATTTTTTTCTTCCAAATTACCCAAACAACCATACAATATTTCAACTATAATTAATTATATTTGTATTGAATTAATATTTTTTTTAAACAATATTTGTCTTTATTTTGTTAAATTATATAACAACCGTACAATATTTCAATTACAACTAATTTTATATGTTTTATTGAATTTTTTTTTTTCTCTAATAGACGAATAAGGACGGAGATATGGAGGAGTTACGGTGGTGACCAGAGGTTTTATCTCCAACGACAAAGATTTGCCGGTTACCAGTCAGAAATAGCTCGTTCTGTTTTCTGTCTATGTCCTCTTGGGTGGGCCCCATGGAGTCCGAGACTTGTTGAGTCGGTTGCACTTGGGTGCGTGCCGGTTATTATTGCCGACGGGATTCGTTTGCCGTTCCCATCCGCGGTGCGTTGGCCAGATATCTCGCTCACGGTGGCCGAGAGAGACGTCGGGAAGCTCGGGGATATTTTAGAACACGTGGCGGCTACTAATTTGTCCGACATACAGAAGAACCTTGAGGATCCGTCTGTTAGGCGGGCCCTTCTGTTTAATGTTCCTCCGCGAGAGGGAGATGCCACGTGGCAGGTTCTGGAGGCCTTGTCGAAGAAATTGAATAGGTCTTTTAGGAGAAAGTCAAACGCATTTCTGTAAACCAATAATTTTGACATGTGTATAATAGTACTACTTAACAACTAAAAAGAAACTAGTTGCTCAAAAAAAAAACAACTAAAAAGAAACTCATTGCAAGCTATCAGATTCGAACACACATCAATGTGTTTGACTCCAACATAAGAAACTGTAATTTGTCGAATGTAAACAATATCTCAAACGACTTGGGGTTGTTGGTAGCACCATATGTTTGGTTCAAAGAGATTTTAACACATTCATCAAACGACTGTGTCTATGCCTCTAGCAAAGCAAATCTCAGCTTTTGATTAGCAGTCTTAAACAACACATATTCAGAAACACAAAACTGAAGTTTCATTTTCACAATTTCACAGCTCAAAGAGATTTTAACACATTCATCAAAAGCTTTATTTCTTGATATTACACTGGAGAAAACTAAATACAGTTAAAGGTGAAACTCTTCCAAAAGAGAGAAAGTAAAGAGCCTTTATTTGCTTTAGATAGAATACAAGTCACAATGATAGTATACATGACATGATTATACCACTTGACAAAAGCACATAACATTTCCTCAGAGAAGTTATCTCTTGGAATCATTTACTACAAGCTCCTCCTGAAGTGTCCTTGTGATTGTTATCTTCGATGAGTCTCCTCTCGAATCCGAAAACTTATCCATGTACACTCCAATGTACGATATAAGCGGGTCGGCCCTCGCTTTCACCACCACAAGCTTCAGAGACCGCGACTCGGATCTTTGAAACCTTAAAAGCCGTTTGAAACCAACTGTCGTGGCCGTCACAACTCTCTCCCACTTACCGCTCTTAACGTTCTGCATCTCTAAATGAAAAGACGCTACCCTCTGACCCATTTGGATCGGTTCTCGCACTTCCAGCACATTGAAACTAACCGGATCTTGAAACTCCAAATACAACTCCCATACCTTCTGCTTCTCTTCCGGCGCCCAGTACTTCTCCAACCCTTCTTCCAAAACATTCTCAGCACCAAACTTGCTACCACGGACACTGCTAGCGTTAACCACGGCTTTGCGGGCGAGGTTATTGGCGAAAATCGATCTTTTCACCTCCCGAAACTCCTTGAGAACCTTAATGTCTTCCTCAGATATCAACCCTGACGAATTAGGAGGCACATTGAGTAACAAAAGACAGTTTCTCCCCACAGAGTTAAAGTATATATCCAGAAGCTTCCCCACCGGTTTAGGTGACTCCAACGCGTGCCAAAACCAACCCGGTCTGATCGATACATCACATTCCGCCGGCACCCAATCTTCCCCAAACCCATCACCTTCCTGAGAGTACAAAGGATCCGTGTCACCAATTTTCGCATTGGTACGGTTAAATAACGACCAGCACGTGGAGCCAGCGACTCCAGCTTCGTCGCCGATCCACCGGACATCAGGACCGGCGTCGGAGAAGATAACCGCGCCGGGCTGAAGCTGATGGATCAAACTAAACCAAGTGTTGAAGTAATACTCCATGTCTTTCTCTCCTTCACCTTTGGCTCCATCTAACCAAACCTCCGTAATCTCTCCATATCTAAACCCAAAATTCAATCTTTTTTTTTTTATTTTTGCTAAAAACCAAAAAGATTCAATCTTTCGAAACTAGAAACAGAAACAAAACATGGGTTCGAGAGAAAGGAGCTTACTTTGTCAGCAACTCGGTCATCTGACTCAGGTAAAACTCGTTGTACTCCACCGTCTTCCCGTAAGCCTTATCGTGGCGGTCCCACGGAGAGAGGTAGAGACCGAGCCCGATACCTTCCGCCGCGGCGGCGGAAGCTAGCTCCGCCACGACGTCGCCGGTGCCGTTTCTCCAGGGGCTGGATTTGACGGAGTAGTCGGTGTAGGAGCTTGGCCAGAGGCAGAAGCCGTCGTGGTGCTTCGCCGTGAGGATTACGCGGGAGAAGCCGGAGGCTTTGGCGATTTGGACCCACTGGGTGGCGTTGAGGCGGATCGGGTTGAAGACTGACGGGTCGGCTTTTCCGGTGCCCCACTCGGAGTCGGTAAATGTGTTGGGTCCGAAGTGGAGGAACATGGCAGTGGATCCGAATTGCCATTGGAGTTGTTGGGAGGAAGGGAGGGGTAGAATCGGAAGAGGGTGGGGTTTTAGTGGAGTGGAGTTGGATAGAGAGAGGAGTGAGAAGAAGAGGAGAGTGAGTAGAGACATCTTTGATCTTCTTCCGTCTTGTTCAATTGTCAATGGCTTGTTGTCTCTTTTGTTTTATACTCAGTTTTGATTTTGATTAGTTTAACTTTCATGAGTTTTTGATTAAATGATTGGAGCGAGATATTGTGACAAAAAAAATAATCAGAGAGATAATGGAAAAGCAATAATTATTACTTCGTACTATGAGACTTACTATTTACATTTTAAATGAATGATGACCCTTTTTTCAGTAAAAAAATACAAATGTTTAAAACTTTACTGTCGTTAAACCGATATGCAATTGAGCGATTTGCACCGACATTCAGTTCGGCCTCCATAATTTGCAACGTTGGATAAAGTGCTGGCCAAGATGAGAGGGCCCAGTTGTTTAGCGTACCAAAAGACGGTGAAGCTCCTATTCCCCTTTTTTGTTGAACGCGCCTGAAAAAAAGATGGTGAAAAGTATTACGTTCGTGTGTATGCACGCAAGAAGCCGAAAGGTTTAAGGCATATACTATCATGCAAGTAATGATTGCGAAACGTGTACATATAACTTGCTTATATGTGTATCTCCGTTAATCAGATATAGCCGGCCATTAGGACCAATAAAAAGACATAAAAAACCGTAACCTTTTCACAATAAGCACACGGTAAAATTGCATGTCAGCCAGCATGCAAATACAACTATATGTTACTTATATCCATTTGTTTCTATATAAAGAGGTGTAATGAATGGGGGACCATAAACTAAACTACCACTTACAAAGCTGTGACAAAATCTCTCGTTTGTTTTTCGTTAGATAAAAGGTGATTTATTACCCCCTCCCCTTTTTGTCGCCGATTTCTTCTTGTCCCGTTTGTTTGCATGATGATATCGTAGTGATTAATATGATAATGCATGTCGATTTTTCATTGGTTATAAACTAAGTGTTGTCTATATAATCTAGATTCTGATAGGCGTCTTCAATATATCTTTGTTGCGAAACTGTTTTAACCGATGATTTTCTGTTTCATTTCAGATGGGGAAGCTTGTCCGTCTTTGGTGTGGTGAGGGGAACAAAGATAGCACAAAGGCGTGGAATTTCCATCCAGATCCATCGGACTTTGGGTTTGGAGCGATGATCATAGACGACGAGACTTATGAGTTTCTAATAAATACGGTGCGGATGAGATACGTCCTGGGGGTGGGCAGACCGGTGGTGTTATCTTACCAGTTTCCGGCGTGGATACTTGGTCCACTTGTAAGAAGATCTCTGCCGATTAGCATCACGACCACAACCGATATACCTGTGATGCTGAGTGTGAGGGAATGGTTCACCGAACTGATTTTAGTCGTGACAATCGGAGCTGAGAGCGCTGTGAGGTTCCATTTTAGTCGTAGAGATAACTTCGAGGTGGGACGGAGGAGGTATGTCGTTGACGGTAGCAGGACGCGTTTCACCGGAGGGATTATGAGAGTAAGAACTTGTTTTTTATTTTGTATTACTCTTACTGTTTTTTGTGATCGTCTATGTATGTATTAAGTAGTGTAATCTTACAAAAAAAAATACCATGGTTTCAGGGCTGGTAGTTAGGAGGCGGTTGAAACGCAACTTAGACGTGATGGAGGAGATCTTTAGTGAGCACGGCATGATGGTGCTCCACCGTGTTGATGTAGAAATGGACTTACCCGACGCCGTGCAACGACAGACCGAGCGACGCTATGAGGCTATAGCAAGGGAAATAATTACAATAGACGATGAAGACAATGACATGGCTGAGCCAGAACAAGCTCCGGAGACTAACACTGCAGTTCAGCCAAGTGGTATGACTTTAATTTACTTGAATGGATTTCGGTATGAATAACTAGTAATGTAATGAAGTATATTAGTTTTTATATGGTATAGTCTAGTTGTTTGCGTGGACGGCTAAGATAATTACGTGTACACTAATATATTTGTTTTTCAGCTATTTGATATACGATATGGTTATTTAATTATATTATCAACCATTTTATCAGATGAACATGATATGTTTTATACGAAAAATGCATTAATATGGGTATATAAGAAATACAGCTATTTTATAAAATTGGCAACCATTTTAGCAGATACTAGATATGTTTTTTTAACTTTATTAAAAGATAATCAGCTATGACCAAGAATGTGTGTGACACCAATGAACGTAACCGGTTTTCTTATGCATGGACTTGATTTTTTTTAAATGTGTAAGTGATAACTTTAAAAAGTATATAATTCTAGAGGTTTGGTAATGTTTGGATGTAATCCGTCGACATATTCGGTTTTGTGATGAAGGTTGTGATATAATTGATAACTCAGACGGCTATTACATTAAGTTTTTTTTTCAAAGCTCTAATTACCTAAGCTTATTGATGTTTTTCAGGTCAGACACCCACTCCGTATGGGAAACTGTATGAAAACATACACATTTGGACAGCTAATATGGTAAACTACATGTTATGGTCTTAGATATCCGTTTAAGTAAAAGATATGCAAACAAATAGGGGTTCTACGAGTTCAACTAATATGTAATAGTCTTAGATATCCGTTTAACTAAAAGATATAACACAAAAAAGCACAAAACATCATAACAAATCCTTCAAAATTTAAGCCGTGAACAAGAAGAAAAGTTAAAGCTAAGACATTACATAATACGGGAAAATCGGTCTACTAATTAGCCCTAAAGCATCTGAGTATGAAGTTCTTCCAGATGAAACCTTGAGAATTAGGCGGTGATTGCGGTTTCGCCAAATTGGCTCCGCGCATGCATGGCTCAGCTCTTAACATAGATAATTAGTTCTGAAGCTTATCAATCTCTATGGTTTTCACCCTAATTTCAGCGTGCTTCGATGAGAGACCTTTTAGGCCACCCAACAACTTCTCCTTTGTCGTACCATGCAAAGAAGTTGCATCCGTCCTCCTGCGAGTTGAAGGGGACATTGAAGATATCAGAAAACAGGGGATAATGTTAATTTGATAGCAGATCTGATGCTAGCGAACGCACCTGGTATCGCTCGCAGCCGTAGAACAATCTCTCAGGTTTTTGGTCGGTCCACACTTTTTTCACAGGTGCATGTAAGCCACAGTAGCAGACTTTCGTCCGGTTCAAGCGGGCAACATTTGAGGAAGAAGAACTTGCTGCTTCCATGACTACGATGTGCTACACAAGATAATGTGAGGCTGAAAGACAATGTTTGGTGTAGATAAGGTAGCTTATTAATAATATTAAAATGTTCCAATAGGTGCACGGATTGGTTAAAAGTTGGTTTCCGCACGGACCATTAAAAATATTAAAAACCGGTTAATTAAGTTTGGTTATGATACTAGACCACAAATGTAAAGACTAACAAAAATGCTCTTCTGCTGATAAGTCTTTATTATTGGACATAACGATAACAAAGATTCACAAAAAGCATCATCGGCTTAACAACATAGCAAGATACCCATATGTTTGATAAAAGTTATAGATAAACCACAAAAGCAAGCAGATCATAACAGTAAGTGTTTTGTGATGGATAGTTTTGAGATAAACATGCTAGTCAAAGAGGCGCTGCGTTTTCTTCGTAGATCATAACAACAAGTCTTTGTGCCTCCCTCCCCAACACATCCTCTGTCATGTAGTTGCATGCCTATATACCGGCAATGGCGTGTGCTTTCATAAGCAGTGAAGCGGTGACGCCTGAGTCTATGCCATTAGGGTTCTGAGGTACGGTTCTTGCCCTTTCGACAATGAGAGCTTTCCCGTCGTTGGAGCTGCCGTGTCTGCCAGCTTGAGTCAACAGATAAGGAAACATCTGCGATATGGGGGTGAGTTCTGATACCATTGAGGAGTCTCTTCTAAGGTATGTGTTGCAATCCATTACCACCATCTTCCATGAGATTGTGTCAACGCATACGCCAATCCAGTGTTTCTGGTCAAGATTGAAAGGAAAGTAGTACATGTCAGCGTTTGCTGATTGAGGGCCAAGGCTACTCATTATCTCAAACATGTTAGGAGTGAATACAAAGTCCTTTTTTGTAGGCAATCTGTTGAACCTAGAATAGTTCTTGGAGAGGATGGAGACAAACTTGGCGTCTAGAAAAATACAAGATTGCTGGGTCCCGGTTTTGGTAAGGAACAGCTGGCGCACATGTTGAATCAGAACATCGAACATCTGCAAGACGTGTATGATTAATGAGAGACATTCCAGGGGTGATATAATGAGAACGGCTAACATGATTTGAGTAGAGTATTCGATACCTTAGCAGAGAGCATCTTTGTCTTTTGGCTGAGCTCTTAAATCTATGGGAGACATAGAAACGCCACCAACAAAGATAGACCTGTGATACGCAATAATAAGTTGTTAGCATAAAAGCATACATGTTATCTGGATAAAAAAAACAGATGTACGGTGTCTATAATTCTTAGCTGGCCAAGCACATTTATAGAAATGATGCATACTAAAGTGGGTGAGTTTTCATTTGAACTTACTTGGTGGTCTTAAACATGCCACCAAGCTTTTGGAACTTTGCGGTGTAGTCAACTGATGGATCTTGGTTGAGGGTTTCAGACTGCGCAACTTTGAGACGGTTCACAATACTTGGTCACACTAGTACACACTAATGAGTGACTTCAGCAAAGACGTATGGCGAAGGCTTTTCTTGAGTGGCATCACGAAGCTAGTATGGATATCCTCAGATTTGGACGGGGCTTCGGAGCTCTCGTCCATTTCGACGTTATCGTCGTCGCCTATGTCATCAAGGTTGTCCTTGGCCTCATCCTCAGCCATCGGGGGTGGGTCGACCGCATCCATCTCAGCGGAGACATCATCAGCCATCCCCGTGTTTGTTGATTCATTGGATTGTTGGGAAGTTGCACCCATCTCTTGAGTCAGCCCGAGTGAGAATGAAGGCTGCGGTCATGTAAACGTTTAGCTGGTAATCTACTGTATTGTACATTTATTTGAGTAATTAGCGTTTACAGTTGATTCGTCTTCGTTGCAATTAGAGTTGGCATCTGTGTTGACACATGGATCTTGCGTGTTCTTCTCGCTGGCGAACCTCTGCGGCATTATGACCAGGGTCGTTTTGATGATGTTCCACAGGCTGAGGAGGTTCCTACGTCAACACACAAATATAATTTACAGTAAGTCTTGCCATGATATACTACCGATCATACGAGCAGGAGAAGTTACCTTGTCACCGTTCTCGGGGTGAGATTGATGTATACTGGCTAAGACATAGTTTATGATGTCTGCATCATCCAGAGGTCTGCTCTGTGATTGAGTGTTGGTTAGCTGTCCTATTGTTGTATCGACGATCGTGTTGCCATTGATGTCGGCTACGTAAGTAGGAGAAACACTCTTGATTTGAGATGTACGGATGGAATCAATGATGTTATCAAAGCTGAGCTGGAAAGATCGGAGATGTGCGGAGTTATCAGAAATATGCTTCTTTAGAAACTCTTGCATCTCATTGAAGGAGCCTCTTAGGTCGTCCACTTTACCTTCGACCCTACGAAGGTCGGCTTTGAATATGTCTTGACCAGCTCATGAGGCGTTATCTGGATTGGGAACTGTGGGGATTTGGGTTGTGGTTTTCCTCTTTCTTTTTTTTTAGCCTGAGCAGCAGCTTCGACCTCTGCTCGCATCCGGTCAACATATGCCTTTGAATATCTCCCGATAAACATTTCATTTCTGAAGCGTGTGCCGTCGCTGATTAATCTTACCATATTATTAACTCTTTCGTCGTCTTTGTCTTGAGCAAAGGACAAAACAACTTCGTCAACATCCAAACCTAGGTCGCCGGGAACGATTGGGGTCACGAGCACCTGCACAATTTGACAGCTAACGTATCCACTACAAGAAAACACAAATATAGCTAGGACGACTTTTCCTCGTAATAGGGTGTTTACGAGGAAATAGCGAGGAAAAGCAAAACGTCGTGAATCGACCGTCGTAAAGGCATATTTCCTCGTGGTTTCCTCGTAAAATTACGAGGACGCGCTTTCTCGTAAACGCGTCTAATATATTTCCTCGTAAATTCGTCGCACGCTTTTCCTCGTAAAAGCCACGT
>JABAYD010057528.1:0-13369 GCA_014822095.1 Diplotaxis tenuifolia
TTGTAGAATCAAAATCTTGGGGTTTTTTAGCTCATTATTCCTTATGATAAAACAAATATTAAATAACAGACCCAATAATACTACTTGAGAGAGACTGAATGACAAACAATCCCAATAACTTATTAACAATATATAACCTTAATAATACTATCATAATGATTACGTAAGCAAAAGACTATCACAGTGGTTCACAAAGGTTCGAGGAGAGAAATATAAATTCTCATCCACTCCTCCGATGTTGAACAATCTCACAGTACGTGAGGCTGTGTCGTCGTAATACAACACCAAAGGTAATCCTTCTCTCCCCCCAACCGACTCCGTTGCGAAAACAAGAGTGATTCCAATGGTTCCTACGCAACAAAACCTCACATCCCCAACATCACCTCCCAAGCGAGGAATCACAACAGGCACTTTCCTCCATTTTCTTCTTGCGTTTTCATCTTTAACATAAACCTCATACTCTCTAGTGCCATCGTCCCTGACATTCCATAAGTCTTTCACTAAGCAAACTTCCCCGTTATAGTTCACTAATCTATCACCAACGTCCGCGAGTTCTACTCCTTCGGGCAAGTTAATAATTGTGAACACCTCAGACCTCATGTCGAAGCTTATTATCATAGATTTATCTGTCTCCACGAGGGACTTAGCTCCATAGTATAAAACTCCATGCAGACATAGTGACTTAGTTACTGGGACATGATTATGCTGACATTTGATCACTCTCCAAGGCTTTTCTTTGATATTCTTGAGCTCGTCTAGCTTAACCGTGAAAACTTGTTGTCGCATTAATGGCTTATCACTTGTAAGAAAACACTCATCAATTTCTGAGGTTAAAAACGTGAATACTTTTGTAACTTCATCGTATCCGAAGAAACAGATTATTTCCGACTCTCCTACTGGTCGAAGCCGCTCGCATTCCGGTAAAGCCTTAACCTTGTTGGTGGCCGGGTTGCATAGCACAAACTTAGTTCTATATCCAATACAGACCAAACCTCGTTGGGGTGCAGAAAACATACGATAGTCGACTGGTGCTGAAGAGATAAGCATCTGTTTTAGACCAGACGACAACAACGGCTCCTCTTGTTGATAAACAGACTGAAACAACTTATTTGAGGGTTGGGGGTACGTTGCACGACTGTATTCGAACAGCAAGCGAGGTCTTGTAATGGATTGGTCCCAGTAAAGCCTTTGGAACCCTTCTCCACGGATTGTTGATGTCCATTTCTTGCAGACACGGATGCATTGATCAACCAATGATCCAAGAGGTACACGTAGCATAATTTGTTGCAGAATATCTTCAGGAAGTTTTGAGATATCAGTTCTCTCCATTATTTTTTCTTTGTGTTTTATTCTCTAATGTTGTAAGAAGATATCTGTAATGGTTCAAGACCAGAACACACAAAGTAAAAATTTATAGAAAATATTCACACAATAAGACAAAAGTAGAGGATGATATTTGTGTTAAGTTTGTTACAAAAGCTTTGATCAGCAGGTGACTTTAACTTAGCTTATTGAGTAAGTACTTCTAATTCGTTCAGCTTTAAATTTTAAAAAAAGAAATTAGATAAAAACTATATACAAAAATAGAGAATGATGGTTGAGTTAAGTTTGTTACAAAAGCGTTGATCAGTATGTGACTGTAATTTAGCTTATTGAGTAAGTACTTCTAACACGTTCATCTTAAAATTTTAAAAAGTAAATTAGATAAAAACTACGTACATACAAAAATAGAAAATGATGGTTGAGTTAAGTCTGTTACAAAAACTTTGATCAGTGACTTTAATTTAGTTTCTTGAGTAAGTATTTCATCTTTAAATATTTTTAAAACAAGAAATTAGATAAAACTATATTCAATTACGACCTAACTAATAGATAAATAAATTAGATATAATTCCATTCGGTTACATCTGATCTAACTAAACCTCTTGTTTGAAAAAATAATAAGCACATAGGTCCGTTATCAAGCATGGGTTTACCATAGTTTCTTCGAATATTACAACTTAAAACATTATCTTGCTACCTTTTTCCTCTTTGTTCATTTTCATTTTAATTATTTTTTACTACTATTACACAAAGCATGGCTTGACACATTTTCGTAAGTTTTATATAGGTGTCTAGTCATATAAGCCGCATGACTTCAGCAAAAGATAAAATTGTTTTAAAAGATTTTTACTTTGTACGCAATTGTAAAAGAAGATGTTCATTTCTGACACACGGGAGAACTTAGTATAATTAACAAAAAGAGTTGAAGTATTTTCTTTTGTCAAAAGAAGAGTTGAATATTTTCTTTCATTACACATATATAGTGTGTTGGTAAACTTAACCAAATATATTTACGCATACGTGACGTGCATGTTGTGCAAAGCTTCGCTTTCATTAGGCTCACACACGACGACGTCAATCTTTTCATTATGCATGCGTTGATGCATGGTACCATAAACGACGCACGCAATAATAAAAAAAATCTTTAAACCGGTTTATGCTTCCATTTGATTTATTTGGCTCAATTCGATGTTTGGACTTTATAGCAGCCCTTTTTCTGTCATTTTGAACTGACAGTTGTTTTCGATTTCTACTCAAGTATACTTCGATTTTTTTGTTACTCACTGTTATTTATTTCGATTTTCTTTTACTCATGTTAATTAGATTTAACTGGAGTCCTTAATTGGAAGGGAAACATTTATTCACTCTTCTTTAATCTCTCCACAAGTATCCCAAAAAATCATTTTGTCAGAGAAAAAGTATCCCAAAATAGCAAAAAATAACAGCTTGACATCTAGTAATTAATGTGTAGATTTTACCATAAGCAAAAACAACATACTCAGTGGCGGAGACCGCCACAGATTTTACAAGGGTCAATGGCATAACAAACATATATTATATGGGTCAATTGTCTAGTTTTTTAAATATTTTCTCAATGTTTCTATTAAATACAAGTAAAAAAAATTCGTTTCCACAGATTTCACATGGGTCAACTGACCCACGTACCCAAGCCTTAGCTCCGCCACTCAACATACTTATAATCGATAAAACAAGAAAGTAGATAAACACTTAGTCAAAAAAACGTAGAAGTAGTTAGATAAACAACATTGAGTTACAACCTAACTAATAAAGCAAGAAATTAAAGAAACTACATTTAGGAGATTTTATTCAATTAATAATTCAAAATATATTATAAAAATTTTGTAATCCATCAAATTGTTGAATTTTGATATAGTTTAAGTTGGCGAATTTTAAATTCTGTGTAATATACCTTAGATTTTGATTTCAATCATGTACTCATTAAACTCCACAATGATTTGAAATTAATTTAAAAAAATTAAAAAAAACATTTTAAAAGTTAAATAACACTAAATTTAAAGCTTTCACTAAATAACGCTAGATTTTAAAATAAATTTTAGAGTCATTATTCAAATAACGGTGTGTTTGAATAACGGTGGATTGTGAACAAACAAATAGCACCCTAAATTAAAACTTTGGTAAAGCGGTTGGCTAGTAAACACTTATGTTCGATATCAAGCATGGGTTTACTAGTTTCTTCGAATACAACTTACAACATCATACTAATAAAGTTTACAAAAAAAAAAAAAAAAAAAAAAAACATCATACTAATAAAAGCATGACATAACACATTTTCTTTAGTTTTATACATGTCTTGACTCTTGTCATGTAAGCCACATGACTTCAACTCTATAGATAAAGCTTAATTAAAAAGTGTAGTTTGATTCTTTGTACGCAGTTTTAAAAAGTAGACGTCCATTTCTGACATAGAAGAACTTACTACATAGTTAACAAAAAGATTTGAAGTATTTTCTTGCATCACACATGCATAGTGTATTGGGACAATTACACATGCATGTAAATGCAAAACTTCATTAGGCTCACACATAACGACGTCGATCTTTTCATTATGTATGGCACCCTAGACGACGCAGTTCTTTAAGCCAGTCTATGCTTCTGTTAGTTCCGTTCTCCCCCCTATAATTAAAGAGTTTTGGAAAATGAATAGCTTTGGTAGATCGTAGATGTGATCCTTGATTTGATTGTTACTCAAGCAAGTATATTAATTCCATTTGTTTTTACTCATTTTTATTTATTTAATCCTACATTCTTATTCCCAAGTGAACAATGCTGAAACATGTCAATTTAACCAATGTTATTAAAGTAGATGCTTCAAAATAGAAACAAACAACTGATAATATCACATAATTCGAAACGCACAAAAACATCAAATCCCAGTCTCAAGAACAAGCCCTCTTGGATTACAGAAGGACGCAGATTATGGTGACTGATTGTTGTAGTCCAAGAGAGCCAAACCAGCTCACTGATATGTAGATGTTAATGCCACAGACCAAAAGACGTATGTACCTATACGCAAAGATAGGCTACAAGGACACAAGAACCCAACTCTTTTCTGCTCTCTCTACTCTTCATCCGTGAACCTGATTTTGTTATTATCACAAACATAGTCAGACTCCAAATTAATATTAGTGACTGCAAGAGAAGACGACAAAACTCAAACGCATGTGGGAGTGTTGAAACCGTGTTGTTATCCTAATTATTATCATTAAATCGCTTCTTCCCAGAAAGCTTACCTCTTAAATAGTTTCTTCTTCACATTTCTCTCTATCTTGATGTCCGCAGTTTCTTTGTACTTAGCTTCGTTCTGAGTATCTTCACAGTATCCATGGTCATCATCAAAATCAGGGTCTTCCAAGAGTTGTACAGCAAAGTCTTTTACACCCGCATGATAGATCTTGAACGCAAAGTGAAGCTCGGTGAAAGTCGCATCTGTTTCAGGAAGGTTTAGTGAAATGGAAGATTTCAAGAAAATCATATGCTCCGGGGATCGCAGTGTTGCTGGTAGCTTGTACTTGCATGATCCACGTCCAATATCGACGCCATTCTGAACGCACCGGATGTCACAGGAAAGGCCCTTGTCCCATTTATCGTACTCACAATACTCACTGGCATCCTCGTCCTCGTCCTCATCATCCTCGTCCTTAGCCCAGTCACCGTAATAATCATCATTATCGAGACTATAGTATAAATTACGCAGACAAGCTTTAAATCTAAAGAATAAAGGAAGAGGGCTCGAATACAAATTGACAGTTAGTAAACCCTCTCTTGCTCGGTGACCAAAGCCTGCAGGTAGTTCTCCACCAGGTAAGAACACAATCTTGTAATCCGATACCTCGATGCTTTCTCTCGCTGCTTCACTCAGCTTGAAACAATCAGCAAAGCTGAGACATCTCTCTGGATTGGAAAAGAAGCCATCTATTCTCTCCAGCGACTCACAGTAAGATGCATCAAGGAGTGAGACGCAATAAGGAATGTGGGGCAATGACTCAAGATTCTTGCACCCACGGAGTTTTATACGTAACGGTAAAACAGTCTCCGAATCACCACGTGAGAAATCTGTTCCCGTATTGCTCAAGTCCAAGTCCAAATCTTCGATGCTGTCAGGAAAACTATGGAACACCCGAAGGCTGCGGCAATCTTCCAAGTTCAATTCATGAAGGTTGGGCCAAGACCATATGGATGAAGGGACTTCTTCTATAGCAGTATTTCTCATATTCAGATATGTAATGCTTGTAGATATCTCTGGAAACGTTCTCAATTGTGAGCATAAACTGAGATCAAGTATAGATAGAGATTGCAGGTTGACTTTGGTTGGAAGGAACTTTAGATTCATGCAGCGAGGCATGCTTAGTTTGGTGAGACGTGTGAGATTGTGAATCGATGGAGGAATTTCTTCTATTCGTGCATGCTCCAAATGTAACACTTCGATGGTGTCAGGAACATCTGGAAACACCTTGAGGCTATTGGCAAATATTGTTGAGAGCTTACGAAGACACGAAAAAGCCGTGATTGATGAAGGGAATTCTTCAATCGCTGTACTACTCATATCGAATTCTGTAATGTTTCCGGAAATATCAGGAAAGCTGCTCAACTGTGACCCCAAATGGTTCAGTTTTTCGCATCCTTCAATTAACAGAGTCTTTAACTTCTTGAGGCTCCAAATAGAGGATGGGAGTTGTACCAGATGTATGCAATGCTGGACATTCAACGTCTTGAGATTAATGGCATTCCCAATGGAATAGGGGATCACAATCAACTCTCGGCAACCAAAGAGATGCAACTCCTCGAGACTAGTGGACTTCCCAATGGACGAGAACTCTGACAGACTTGGGCAATGACAAGCTCTCAGTACCTTGAGATTAGTAATGTTAGACAGATCCGGAAGTTCTTCGAGGTATCTGGAAGAAGACAGATCGATAAACTTCAGACATGGGAGCGCCTGCGCATATTATACATTAAAGCAGAAGCCAAAACCGCGTTCATACATTAAAATGCAAACAACTTAATTCAATTGTAAAGCACAGATAAAACTACTTACAATAGGTCCTTCCCACACCTTCTCAAGCTTGCTGTACTGCATCCCAAGTTTGACAAGACGCCGCGGTTGAAACTCACGAGGAAGACATGTCAACGGAAACTCATACCATTCAAGAAACTTAAGCTTACTAGCTCTGAATTTCAGATCCTGGGGTAGGAGAAGTTTGGTCTTGTTAAACATACCCTGTTTCCCGATTCTTAAGAACTGGAGCCTACACATCCCTTCAAAGGCTCGCTCGTCAATAATTATTTCTCCCCTGTCCTCCGATAAGTCAAAATCTATTCCTTGAATAGTCTCAGTGCCCTGAAAAAAACTGTAATTAGCTACAAATGATTGAAAAAATAGTATAGAAAGAAAAGACTGGATACAGTTTATCTCAGAACTTACTGCATTTTCTTCGAGTACATAACAAATGTCCTGAGCTTCCACCAAGAACTGACGTTTCCCAGGATCAGTAGACTGTTTACGAACAATTTCTTTAGCCAATTGCTCGAGCAGATTATGCACCCCCAACCGGCCCCATTTGTCTTTAGATATGAAACATTTATCCAGCAACACTTGGAGCCCGTGGTTGACGTTCAAACGACTCTCCGCAAGACACTCCACCACCTCATTAATGTGTTCACCTTTGAAAAAACATGCTATATGAAGAAACAATTCTTGATCTTTCTCGCATAAAGCATCATAGGTGAGCCTTAATACTTTCTCAATCTTCCCATCAAGACTCGTCCTAAGTCTAGGCAATGTATCCATCCACTGATCTTTGGACATTCCTCGCAGATATGCGCCAAAAACACGTAGACCCAAAGGAAGTTTACCGACGAGCCATGTAACTTCTTCGGCCATGTTCTTAAACTCAAATGACGGTGACTTATGACCAAAAGCAGACAGACAGAGAATTTCAAGAGCTTCAAATGTAGATGGAAAATCGACATGGTAAATATGGTTGATCTCATGTGCTACCAAAAGCTTTTTATCCTTTGTCGTGATGATAATCCTACTTTGAGGCCCAAACCAGCAAGTTTTGTCAGTCATGGCTTCTAGCTGCTTTAACTCCTCCACATCATCAAGAACGACAAGCACCTTCTTGTCCTTCAGCCTTGCTTTTGCCACACCCAAATGGCCTATTTTTAGATCTTTCTGACTTAAGGTCTTGGACAAAAAATGTTCTTGTAAATGCAACACTAACGCGTACTCGTCTCGATAGTTTTGCTCAAACTGTCCTCTGATACTCTCAATAAAAGCAGCATGTGTAAACTCGCTAGAGAGCTTTCTAAATAGAGCTCTGGCGATAGTCGTCTTACCAATTCCAGCAGGACCCCAGATACCAACCATCCGGACTTCATCCGACTCTAAGGACAACAAGAACTCTATCTTCCTGATATGAGTTCCCATCCCAACTAAGTTGTCGGAATCATTTGATGTTGTAGATTCATTGAACTTGTTTGAAACATCGGTAACAATTGTTTCAATCATGATTGCATCATCAACACTACAATGAGAAAGAGATGAATACATCTGTCAAATAGTCGGTAAATAAATGACACATACATCAAAAGTATATCAACAGAACAATGAAAATTCACAGGATACCCAATTTCTATCATCTTCACCAGATCTAAACAAACTTAACTCGCAAGTTCAACTAATGATCCTATCTCACTCCTTTGTTATAGTGTTTACCAGATATATACACTGAGATGTGTTAGAAAGATTAGGACCAATCTATCAAGTGGAGATCAAAAGGACTTACAAGTTACTTGTATGGTACCCAGCGATTTGAGCCACAATCTGCAAAGCTTGTCTCCATCTCTCAACTTCCTCCGTTGATTTTTCTGCGCAAGTTTTATCAAAGACAGCTCCGAAGTCTTCCTTCTGCTTTTTCACGTCAGATGGATCCACTTCATAGAAGATCACCATCACCGTCCGGTTATGTTCATCCCTGCACTTCATGATCTCCACTAACTCGTTCAGACACCATGTTGATGACGCGTAGTTCCTAGAGATCACGACAAGTGCAATTAACGATCCTCTTATAGCTTCTGTGAGCTCAGGACCAATCAACTTGCTCCTCTCTATACCATTGTCTATGAAGACATCGATTGCTTTCTCTCTGAAATCCTTCAGTAAGTAGCTGAGAAAGCCTCTACGGACATCTGGCCCGTGGAAGCTAGGAAAGACCTGGTGCTTACAATGGCGAGAAAGAGCCATCAGACGAGCAGATCTGAAATATGTCTTTCAGAAAAACCAATCTGCGGTATGAAAAAAAAGTTTTTTATTGACGCAAATGTATTATGAGCGTAGTAACCTACTTATAGAAGGAAAGCATGAGAAGTCCTTCAAAGTCTTTAATTACCAATCAGGAAGATTCACGGAAGGAGCTGTAGACTAAGACAACTGGGGAAACAAAAGTCCATAAATGATGACTTTATTGTAGGATTTGAAGGCCACGAACTTTAACTGAAAAAGTTGATGTCCCCAGTCATGTCTAGGCTCCACCACCGTTTGTAAGTTTCTAAGAAGCCAAGAACCTTTTTTATCTTTAGACTGTGCCACTTATTATCTTTACAGACACGCATACATGTAGGCTCAATATAATTTTTCATTCACACTCAGTTGAGAAATATGAGTCAATGACCTAACACATACAATTTTCTGAAGAAATAATAACCCGAAATCTATAGCATCGTTACTCTATTTCAAGAAGGAAGCATCTAGATAAAAGAAAAGCAAATTGCAAGTAGAAAAGTATCAAATCAAATAAAAAATCTAACTTCACAGATAATGTAGTTTCATGGCAAAGAGATCTATACCTCGTTGCGAAAGTCATGATGAGTGACAATCTCCGAAGATACTACTTTTACATTTTCTTCAAAGAGATAGGTACTTAAGGAGGACATCACATGGTAAATTACATCTTCATTGTGTAAATGAACCTCGTTATGCGTTGTAAACATACCCATTCCGATCACGCTAAGGGACATCCGTAAAATCCCTTAAATCTGCTAAGGGACTTAGCTAAGTGAACACCGATAATGATGCTCTAAATTAACAGTGCTGTAACATGTCCTTTTAACCAATATTGTTTACAGTAGATGTTTCAAAATACAAACAAACAGAGCATCACTAATATGTACTACATGCTAATAGTGCCATAGAACAAAAGAGGTAGACGTAAATTCAAAAGCCTTTTCTTGTCTATTTTGTAAATAAGAATGCCTACCTATACGCATCTACAAGGACGCATGCACCCAACTCTGTACTCTTCATCCATTGACCCTACATCTTCTCCACACCATTTGAAACTTAATCTATGGCCGCCATAACTTTTCTTACTTGATTCTATGGTTCCCATCATCTCATATATAATTGCGTTTAACATGTAATTGATCAAAATCTAAACCTTGTTAATCATATATCAAGCGAAAAAAAAATCAAGAATATGGCTTAAAAACGTTTAGGAGACGTCTCCGTCGACTCACCCATCCGTCCCCGTTTGAGTCCTCGCCGTCCTGCATTACTCGAGACGTTGACGTTTAAAGGGGTACCCGTGCCGTACCCGCCCCCCCGCGTGAAACGGCACCAACTCAACGTTCCCGGGCATCCTAGCTCCGTGGTCATCATGAACATCAGGGTCTTCCCAGAGTTGTACATTAAAGTCTTTTACATCCCAGTATTTACCAGTGGTGTTGAACTCAAAATAAAGCTCGCTGAAATTCACATCTGTTTCAGGAAGGTTTACCGAAATGGAAGAGTTCAAGAAATACAGATGCTCCGTAGATCCATGTATTTCTGGTAGATGGTGTATGCATGATCCATGTCCAATATCGACGCCATTCTGAACCCACCAGATGTCACATGAAAGCCTCTCGAAACCAATCCATTTATCGTTCTCATCATCCTCACTTTCATCCTCGTCCTCTATGTAGAGTCCATGAAGCAGCAAAAGACAAGCTTTAAATCTGAAGAATAAAGGAAGACCGCTCTGAAATAAATTGACCGTTAGTAAACTCCCTTTTTCTCGGTGATCAAAGTCTGCAGGCAGCAGTTCTCCACCAGGTAAGAGCGCAGACTTGCAGTCCGATACGTCAATGAGTTCTTTCGCTACTTGGTTCAGCTTGGAACAATTAACAAAGAAGAGACATCTCTCTGGATTGCTAACAAAGCCATCTATTCTCTCCAGCGACTCACAGTTAGATGCATCAAGGTATGAGACGAAATACGGAATGTGGGGCAATGACACAAGATTCTTGCACCCTTTGAGGTTTATACGTATTTTTGATAGAACAGTCTCCTCCGAATCACCACCCGAGAAATCTGTTCCCGAATTCCTCAAGTTCAAGTCCAACTCTTCGATGTTGCCAGGAAAACTATGGAACACCCGAAGGCTGCGGCAATTTTTCAAGTTCAATTCATGAAGATTGGGCCAAGACCATAAGGATGAAGGGACTTCTTCTGTAGCAGTATAGCTTAGATTAAGATATCTAATGCTTGTAGATATCTCTGGAAACGTTCTCAACTTTGTGCAGTATCTGAGATCAAGTGAAGAGAGAGATTGCAGGCTGACGTTGGTTGGAAGGATCTTTAACTTCTTGCAGAAAGGCATTCTCAGATCAGTGAGACGTGAGAGATTCTGAATCGATGTAGGAATTTCTTCTATTTCCGCAATGTTCAATTCTAACTTTTCGATGGTGTCAGGAACATCTGGAAACACCTTGAGCCTTTTGGCAGTCAATATACGAAGACGCGAAAAAGCCGTGATTGATGAAGGAAACTCTTTTATCGCTGTACCACTCATATTGAATTCTGTAATGTTTCCGGAAATATCAGGAAAGCTTCTCAACTGTGACCCCAAATGGTTCAGTTTTCGGCATTCTGAAATACCCAGTTCCTTTAACTTCTTGAGGCTCCAAATAGAGGATGGGAGTTGTACCAGACCCGGGCAGTCCTGGACATCCAACTTCACTAGATTAATGGCATTCCCAATGGAAGAGGGGATCACAGTCAACTTCTCGCAACCAGCGAGATGCAACACCTGGAGACAAGTGGACTTCCCAATAGAGGATATCTCCGACAGACTTTTGCATAAATTAGCTCTCAGTACCTTAAGACTAGCTAGATTCGACAGATCCGGAAGTTCTTTGAGGTCGTAGGAACTATTCAGCACCATCACCTTCAGACACGGGAGCGGCTGCGCATATCAATATTATTAAAAAAAAATGAGTCTAAATAAATGTACTTATACCGGTTGTTTGGACCTATTAGTTAGACTAACGCTATATATTTTAGCACCATATAATTTAGCCTATATTCAAGTGAAAGCAATATTCTATGCACAACTCATATTATTAACAAGTTAACAATATTTTAGATACATATTTTATTATTTTGCTTAATACAGAAAACTATGTAAGGCAATAATAATAATATACAGATTTAATATTCAATGTATGTGTTTTCTGGACCCTACATAATGCAACATAATACAAACTATTTTGATGAATACCTTCATAATACAAACTTAATAATAATATTGTACTAATTAAGTGATATGTTATTCATGTATTTCTCGAATTTTTTATGAAATATTATCACAGATTTAATATCTGAAATTGAAAACTACACCAATAACAAAAATAATTGGTTTTATAATAATATAAATTGATACATTTGAAATGCAAAGAACTTAATTCAGATTGTAAATCACACATAAAACAACTTACAATAGGTCCTTCCCACAGCTTCTCAAGCTTGCTGTTCACCATCTTAAGTTTGACAAGACACCGGGGTTGAAATTCACGAGGAAAACATGTCAACGGAAACTGATCCCATTCAAGAACTCTAAGTTTACTAGCTTTGAACTTCAGACCATGGGGTAAGAGAAGTTTGGTGTTGTTGTACAAATCCCATTTCCGGAATCTTAAGAACTGGAGCCTAGACATCCCTTCAAAGGCTCGCTTGTCAATAATTAAGTCTCTCTTGATCTCCGATAAGTCAAAATCTATTCCTCTAATTGTTTCAGTGCCCTGAAAGAACTTTAATTAGCTACAAATGATCGAAAATAGTCGCAAGAAAAGACTGGATACAGTTTATCTTAAAACTTACAGCATTTTCCTCAAGTATATCGCAAATGTCCTGAGCATCCACCAAGAACTGACGTTTCCCAGGATCAGAAACCGACTGTTTACGAACAATTTCTTTAGCCATGTGCTCCAGCAAATTATGCACCACCACCAAACGTCCCCATTCGCATGTAGATATGAAACATTTGTCGAACAAAACTTGGAGCCCGTGGTTGACGTTCAAACTACTCTCCGCAAGACACTCCACCACGTCATTAATGTACTCACCGTTAAAAAAACATGCAATATGAAGAAACAATTCTTGATCCTCCTCGCATAAAGAATCATAGCTTAGCCTTAATACTTTCCCAATCTTCCCATCAAGACTCGTCCTAAGTCTAGGCAATGCATCTAGACATTGATCTTTAGACATTCCTCGCAGATATGCGCCAAAAACACGTAGACCCAAAGGAAGATGACCGGCGAGTCGTGTGACTTCTATGGCCATGTCCTCAAACCCAAGCGGCGGCGACTTATGATGAAAAGCAGACAGACATAGAATTTCAAGAGCTTCAGATGTAGATGGAAAATCCACATGGTAAATATGGTTGATCTCATGTGCTACCAAAAGCTTTTTATCCTTTGTCGTGATGATAATCCTACTTTGAGGCCCAAACCAGCAAGTTTGGTCAGTCATGGCTTCTAGCTGCTTTAACTCCTCCACATCATCAAGAACGATAAGCACTTTCTTGTTCTCCAGTCTTGCTTTTGCCACTCCCAGATGATTTACTTTTAGATCTTTCTGATTTAAGGTCTTAGACAAAAGTCGTTCTTGTAAATGCAACATGAAGGCGTGCGTGTCTCGATAGTTTTGCTCAAACTTTCCTTCTATACTCTCAATAAAAGC
>JABAYD010057529.1:0-13039 GCA_014822095.1 Diplotaxis tenuifolia
ATACGGAAAATATGTAAAATTAATTGTTTCCTTAATCCGTGTGCCGAAACTTAAAATGACACTTATTATGAAACAGAGGGAGTAACATTTATCGGAAAACTTGATCTTTTCTTACGAGTTAACCCATAAATTTTAAGATAAATTAAAAAAAATTAGTATTGTTTTATAATTCATATCTGCATCAAGAACCGACATATTACGAAGATAAAAGCGGTCTGCAACTTAAGTTGACCATGTTTTCAAAAATACAGATTTTATAAGGATTAGTCTACTGAATTAGGTGCAATATGAAGTTTTTTTAAATTATTCATTAAAATATATAAACGAGGCCCATATACAATAAAATTCTTTTTAACATACATTAATATAAATTTATAATATGAGTAGGTATTTTTAATCAACAATTAAAAAACCTAAACTTTAGTATAAAACATTTATCGGAAAAATCGATCTTTTCATATGGTTTATAATCCACATATTTCAAGATAAAATTGAAAAATTGGAATTTTTGTTTTAATTCATAAATTCATCATGCAATTATATAATATCGACATTTAAGAGATTTTAGATCTTACATGTTCATGTTGCTCTGGAAAATAAAGTTTTTATATGGGTTAGTCTACTGATTAGATGGTATATAGGGTTTAAATAAATTACTTGTTGAAAATTATAAATGATGTTCATGTACCATAAAAATAGGTTTAGCATGTGTTAATGTAAATTTAGAGAGTGATTAGGTATTTTAAACAACACAAAAATATAAACGTTATTAAAAATGTTTAGAATTAGTCAATCCTATGAAAAGAGTATAGGGGTTCACCCAAAATTCCTCAATTAATAATCTATAATTTAGTGGGATTAGATATTTATTTAAATTTCTAAGTACGTTTTTGTCATCAAATTTTTAAATATTATTATTTTATTATTATTATTAAAATATTTTAAAAAAATCTTATAGTATATTATATATTATATAAAATTAATTTGGAATCATTTTTTGAATTATTTTGTTATATTTATTAATTTATCGTTTATTAGTTTATAGAATTTCTAAGGTAATGATCCATACAAAAGAAAAGAAAAAGTTTGAACTTTCATATGAAGGAGAAGAAAGCGCAATGCGAATGGTGTGAAACGTGTGATTGGTGAATTATGGCCCTACACCAACTTTCTCATTTCTCTTTCTTTTTCTTATATTTTTTCTTTATATTTGTTCCCAAGTTTATTTGATTAGAACTACACATATATTATATATAATAATGTGGGGATGGAAATACCGCGTTGTTTCTAAGCTGACTTGACTTGTTAATGGATAAAGCAATGTAAATAATATAAAAAGACAAAAAGAGAAACACGAAATATCAAAGATAAGAATCAAACCATGTAATTTCTCTTCAAGTATAGTTAGCTTAATATCGAATTAAATAATATAAGTTGAAGTGAAGTAAAGTAAATACGTATAAGCTACTAGCTATTTATTTTGGTGTATAAAGACACACTCACAAACAAAAGTATTTACGTATAATCTTCTTCTGTATATGATCTAACATTTGATATATGATTCTATTAGACGACCATAGGTTGAATCTTGAATTCGATTAGAGTTTGTTTACTCAAATAATTACACTGCCTATAAAGAAAAAGGGTTCAATTGTAAAGTGAGAGGTTGAGAAGAAGATATGGTGGGCAAGCTTGGCATCTACAAAAGGTAAGATAGAGACTGAAAGATAGTGAAAATAGAAACAAAAGCTTGTCTCATTAAATTAATTATTTATAATAAATAAACACAACTAAGAAACGAATTTAAAATTCCATAAATTTAGCTTTTGTCATGCACACAAAATCACACCCATCAATTCCAGCGACCCCTCGCTCCCACCTTAGACTAACAATAATGGACAACTTTCGTGTTATCCTAAAACATATTAGTAAATATTATTACTAGAAATTTCAAAATCGTGTTTTTAATTAGAAATATTGTGCATCAATTGTACATTGCAAGAAATGTTCTCGTATGACTTCATCACTTACTCGCGTTGGAAGCCAAATAAGAAAGGAGCTAGGTAATGTTACGTCTATTTGTTTTTGGTATCTAATGTCATTTCATATTATTTTCTATTCCTTTTTGTTGAACATTCGAATTTCAAGTGTTATAAAAAAATTAGAAATTTTGTATATTAGCTTTGATTAATATGATAAACTAATATGATAAACTTTCCACGTGTATATTTTTAAATTTCAGAATATCAACTGTTTAAACATTATTTGTTATTTGTTAAACATTATAGTTTCTCAAAATTCGCTAACTATTAGACCATCCATATATGGTTATGGACAAAACAGTGGGAATATAGACACGTACAAATGATAGTATAAAGTATGATCATAGCCAAATCAAAATCTTCCTAACTCCTAGGAGAGCCTTCTTCAGGACAAAAGTACTTGATATGTCGAAAAGATAAAAGAAAACATATAAATCAATTAATTGCAGGACACTAACAAAAAAAAGCTGCGTATTTATCATCATTTAGCTTTTTGTAAGCAATGAACCTCCAATGGTTGTCTATTTCTTAATAACATTTCGCACATATTGTTCTGAAAAGTAAAAAGATCAAACACAGTGAGAAAGGAAGACAAAGGTTGATGGCTTTTTAATTATTGGAGCCCTTCCATTATAAAGAAGATGCTTCGCTATGTGATGTGCCATCTAACAAGTATACACAAAGTAGTTTTTCTTTTGAAATAGAGAAAATTGGCAAGCCATAATTGGAACCAAATTAAGAAACTAACCTTGATTTGACATTTTTATATTGTTGATGATTTTGCCCCTAAATTTACCCATCTACATTACGATTTAGTTCTGGTATCATAACCTCATGTCTGTTAACAATGAATTGTTATTTATTTTTAACTGTTTTTTTTTAAATTAAAAATCGATTTCTCCTAATTTTCATTCCAACTGTTAGTTTCCGAAACTCAATTTTCTCATTCATCAAAAGAAACCGCTCAATCCTTAAAGACGATACCTCTTCGCCTCTATCTAATAACCAACTAATCCCAACATCCAAAAACAATTATCTTCGTTTTTTCCAAGTTCCAATCTTTGTCAAATGGCAGACCTGAATTTTCCGAAGCGTATTTTCGCCTGTGATGATGAACCTGTTGGGGAACGTGTCAATACATAACACAGGACTCAAAGAACAGAGTCATTCATTCAATGTTTAGAAGAAAAAGAGATGGATTTCTTCAAAAATACTCAATTTTGTAAGATCCTTAGTTTAGATGAAACCCCCCTTCTCTGGTGCTTTCGGTCACTTCATACTTGTTCGTATGCTGAAGACTGAAAAGAAATACGAGATATGGGTAGTTTTCGCCGGAAGACCAATTAGGATTTCACTTAGGGAGTTTGCAATAGTAATTGGTCTTTATTGCTCAAGGATCCCAAGTCAGAAGCGCAAAAAAGGAAGACTCCTCTTCATGAGAAACCCTATTGGAACGAGATGTTTGGGTCTCTAAAGTCATGCTCTGTTAAGACTGCTATTGACATGTTGAAGCTCCGCAAGGTAAAGGACAGAAACACCAGAATTAAGTTAGTTTGTTTGGCAATTACCGCCTCAATTCTTGTCCCCTCATCTCACATTCCAAAGATTGTCCCTGAACATGTGGAGTTGATTAGGGAAATCGACGACTTTCTTGTTTACCCTTGGGGGCGAATCTTGTTCCAACTTCTCACCGACTCGTTACTTAAGAAGGATGCTCTGTCTCTTGCACAAGACTTTTTTGCTTTGAGGGGGTTATGTTGAAGATATACAACTTGTCATGATTGTAACAGTTCCATCTCCGAAAGAAGCGGTTGTTCCAACTGCCCTAGTGGTTGTTGTTGAATCTGAGAGTGAGAGTGACAATCCTGATGAAGAGGAGACACCGGCTGTTGATGAGTGTGTGGGTTTGGAAAAGGTTACTTCTGTCGCAAAGTTTATTGTAAACCCATAAACACTAGAGACCTCAACGCCGAGTGCAAGGTTAGTCATACTCTTCATTGTTGGTACTGATTTACTTCTATTCCTTAACTGCTAATATTGTAGTAACCATTTTATGTGATTGGTGAGTAGGTGATGGATCATGCCTTATTATGTCTCTTATAGCTCCTGGCCGTGGTCCAGATCTTGAACCGGGTCCATATCTATGTATTATCATTTCTTCCACCACTCTTGCATTTGCATGGTGGCGATACTCCCACCTCTCCCCCACCGAGCAGGAATGAACCATATCCAGTTTCTTTATATCAAACCTTTCAGATCCCGAAATCTTGGCCGCGTAAACTCTCCATGCACACGTCTCCCCTACGCTGCATCAACATTTTCCCTAGCTCTGATCTTTTAACCAAGAAACGGAACTTGTTTGTAATCGCATATAGAGTCATGTGGACCTTGAATGCCTCTCTGCTTTCAAACACTTTCCCAAGATAGATTCTCCTGAAGAATCATTCTCAGCCCTTGATACATGTTAATTGATGTTAACATCTACAATGCTTCGTTAACACATTGTATAACACTTAACAGTTTAATTTGCTAATAATTTTCTATATTTTTTTTTAACTTTGCCACTCATATACCATTTTTTCCCCACGCTGCTGGTGCAGCCTTTTTAGCAACTTCCGTTGTAATGATTTGCTCCTTATTTGTTGAAGTTCCGACAAACTCAGCAGCTAGGTTCCTAATCCAGCTATAACAATCTTCAGATCCGTTACCTTGATTAGCTGCACCTAACCATAACGTTAACTGCGTTGCAGATCATGTCCCTGCCAATAATTACATTAACTGTTAATAAATTTAATTTTTTTTCGTTTACTTAGTTATAAGTAACAAATTATTTACATATAAAGGTTCTCGTACCCATTGTCATCCCCGTCTCCATCGCACCATATAGCAAACACCCAGGAAATGAACTCATTCCAGTATCTTTAACATGTTCTTCTTCCTCAGTCATTACCCCTTTCCCCTTCTCATGCAGTATTCTCCCTTGACCTCTTCCCATTGTAGTTGTTAACAAACATGGTATGAACTTTATCCGATTATTATGAACTTTATCTCTACTTACAAAAGGCAACGGATGCTTGTTCCTCTTGGCCTCCTACATTAGGGATCTCTGTCAGTGTTATCCCCCCCCCCCACTAGCAACCAATCCAGCAGTCTGAGTTAGGGGTAGTCAGAAGAGTCATCTGATGAGTGGATGTTGATGTGGAGAGGTTTTCGTACTGTTCACCAACCAACGACGTTTGTTCAAGTATCGCCATTTCATTTGGAGTGCATATGCCCCTGAGTATCTCCTCGTACACCACCATGTAACCTTTAGCTCTCATATCTATTTTTATCGTAATGAAAAGTTTGTCAGTAAAATAAATTGTTACAGGATAAAATATTTTTGAAGTGTTAAAAACACTGTCATACCTCGAAGATGCACTAGATCCCCACCAGTTGTTGGTTGTTCCACAACATTCACGCCTTCTTCCTCGTTTCTCTAGAGTCTGTAGCGGTCCACATTTTGTTCCCCAAGGGTCACGTACAACTCTAGCCAAACATGGTCCACCCTTACAGCCATGAATGACTCCACATCGCCATCCTCTTTTATCTCAACTGGTGGGGGGAGCATTCATCAGTCTCTCTTTCAATGTCTGGAAAGTCGTATGTCAGTAGCACTGGCTCCGTACGTACATTAGCTGCTCAAGCTTGTACTTCTCTCTAACAATACCCACGAGGGAAAGGTAATTAACTCTCGTTTTCTCTCAACACCACCTCGTGTTTCACCATTGTATGGTCCACGTTGAATCTCCATGCACTCTGCGCGCATCTTTCCCGGTCTCCAAAAACAAGTCATACAGGATAACTCATAGTTCAACTTGTACCTGCTAAAAAACATGGATAACTCTTAGAAAACTACAAACTTCTCTCTTGAGCTTAAAACAATAACGTGCACTCTATCCACTCTTTTATCTTCAAATTATCATGGTATTTCGTACACTCATCACTATCGATAACGTGTCGAAGCTACCGCTAAAAAGCGTAGCACGAGTAACCGAACTAACGTGTGGAAGAGAACTCATCTAGCTTTCAGATTATGTTAAGGAATAGTATCCTAAGGTTTTGGCGTGCAACGCTTTTGTGTCAACGGCTAACACAAGCGCCGAATGTCAACGAGATGGATTGAAGGCATTATTGGAAACACAAGCACAAATTGTAGGGTTTGTCCGATCATGTCAATCGATGGATAAGTCTCCAATTTAGGTCTCTCATATGTATATTTTCCTAAAAGTCTCTTTAAAATATATGTGGGTGATATTTACATATCTAAGAACATGCGAATTTTTGCTTATGAAATTTGAAATTTCATCCATATTAGTTTTGAGTTAAAAGGTACATAGTTGAGATGAAATATTATACTAAAACCTGTCGATTTAACAATTTTGCGAGGATAGACAGAACACCATTTTTATCTTGAAGGTGTTAATCATAAAACTCTAATACAAACATAATTCATTATTTAAAGAAGGATGCGGTGATCTAGTTGTAAAATAAGTGAATTTGCACTATTTTTTTAACAACAGGGGATTTGTACTTTTGTGTCCTAATTTAAACCAGTTTACTAGTATAATAGTAAAAAAAAAAAAATTATTGGTTGAGGGGCTTGAATATGGAACGATTACATACAGAATGAGTGATTTAAATCATAAAGTCTGTAATTACTTTCTCCTATTTAAAAGATTTGAGAGTTCGTGTAGACCAGTCAAAATATTAGTACTTAGGACCAAGTTTTATCAACTGTAGCATTTGATCTCTGAAAATGTGATGATGACTAGACCTAGGTCCCAGACTTAGTGGAGCAGAGCGCGCGTGACCATGGCCACGATGTGTTCCTCCACGGTGGCAAATTATGGATCTACCTCTTTCTACACAATAGTTAAACCGTTGATCTCATCGATCATCTCCACAGGGCAACGACACATATGTGTATTGCCGTACACGTGTAGATTGAGTGATCACGACCCTTTCTTCCAATTCAGGACGCAGGCTTACCTGTCAACTATTCAATTAACTGTCTCCAACTAACGTTTATTGCACAAAAGACAATAACTTATAGGCTTCTTGTCAGTTCCCAATACCGGCTTTTCCATTTAATCATCAATTATTATAGAACAGTAAAAAAGCTCTTTATTGTTTTAAAATGGCAAAGGAAAAGAATTATGAAAAATGTACATTTGATTTGTTCTGATATCCAAGTTTTTACTTAGAGATCCAACTAATGTTGAAAAGCAATGGCCGCATTATGTATGGACCATTTAAAAGGGGAGGAACAAAAGAAGCTATAAACGGCGCACACAAAAATGAAAAATGTATCGTGGTCCAAAAATAATTAAATATTTGAAGACCCATGTGACATCATAGAGACACATCTTTAATAAATAAAAGAGACCCTCGCAAAGACACAAACCACAACAAACTCTAAGCAATATATAATGAGCGGTAGCTTTCTGCCTCGCATCAAAATCATCACCCATATATATTTTAATTACTCTCCCAACACAAACCAAAGCGAGCATTCGATTATGATAATTATTGGATTTGCTATGTAACTAATCAGAAATTTTATATACTTTGTTAACGTATTATCCTCCATCGCACCGAGACACTTGAGTAAAAAAGTAAACATCGGAAAGAACTAAAGATTATGAAAATATATATGTCATAATTAGATGATAATTTTGAATTAAGAATTACACAATAATAAAAATTAAAACAAGTAAAAGGTGGAGGATATTCCGGGGTGCGGAGTCAAGAGGAGCTGCGACATCTCCATGCGGAGACTCCGACGAGTTCTCTCCTTTGCCAGCAGAGAAGAAGAGAGTTATGTTTCTTCTCGATGTGAAAGCCCCTCACCGGCGTCCGTTGAACCAAACACTCAGCCTGAGACTCCGTGAAGTTGCTGTGCGTCACCGGCGAGAACCCCATCTGCATGAACATCGCTTGCCACGTCATCATCGGCCTTTCTACCATACGGCTGCGATCCAGGACCAGCTTCTCAATCTCCGGCTGTATGAGAAACCGCTCGATCTTCTGCATTGCGTCGAGGTTGGCGTTGACGGCGTCGAGGGACTCGAGGAGAGCGGCGTGTGACTGCAGAGAGTGGAGGAGGTGCTGAGGGAAGGGCAGATCGGTCCTCTCGCACCCTCTGTCGGAGCAGACGATGATGGTCGGAGAGAGATGCTTCACGAAACGGAGGAGAAGCGGCATGTTGGAGAAGGAGGCGGGGGAGAGGTTAACGGCGACGGCTTCTTTCTCTGAGGAGGAGACGGAGCCGAGGAGGTCCAGGCTGAGGACCTGGATGTCGAGGGAGATGTTGATCTCGGAGGCGAAGTGCTTGAGGTTGTCCTGAGTGAAGCCGAGCTCAAGCTGGTCGTGGGTGGCCGGAGAAGCGACGACGGTGATTTTGAGGGAGAGGGGAGAAGCGGCGTTGTTGTCGCGGAGGACGAGCTCTTGCATGAGGGAGGCCCACTGGCCACCGTAGCCGATGTCGAAGTCGATGATGTGGAGGCGGTTGAAGCCGTGGAAGGACTCGAGGAGGGACTGGTTGGAGGTGAAGTTGGCGAACTGGAGAACGGGGGAGATCTCGGAGAAGGATTTGTAGGCGGAGATCTTGAAGATGAGGGAGTAAGGGTTTAGGAGCTGGGTGGCGTTGTGGAGGAGACTGTTGTGGAGAGCCTCTATGAAGTAGAAAGCTGCTCTTTCGAAGGGCTTTCCGACAGGAGAAGAGAGCTGTTGATTGAGCCGCGCCAATATCCCCTGAGCTAGATTAGTGTCGCCACCGCTCTCCATCACCTCCGCCACCTTGAACAGCTGCTCCGTTATCATCCCTTGTTTTGTCGGATCCGTATAGCCTTGGTTGAGACGCTTTGCCGGGGGAGGAAGCGTCGCCGCCGCCGCAGGGATATGATGATGGCCGTAGAAGAGGGACGGGTTCTGGGTGAAGTGAGTTTGGCTTTGGTTGATCAGGAGTGGCTGCGGTGGCTTCTCCTCGAGAAACAGTGGTGGAACCGAGTGGTCTAGGCCAAAGCCGGTGGTGTCGACGACTCCGAAGCTGGCGAGGGGATTGTAGTCGGAGTGGTGGAAGGTGGCGGGAGACTGGGAGGCTGATGAAGTCTGGAGAATGTTGTTGAGTTCGTGAGAAGGATCTTGGGAGTCTTCTCCCATCATGATGAGCCTGAGGATGCTCTGGTCGTTGTCATGTTCATGGGTGGGAGAGGCAGGGAGCACTTGATCCCAATCACTCGGTCCACATTGCTCATCGGTGGTGGCATCGCCGCCGGAGATGGCAGTGGAGATACCACCGCCCCTTCCGGCGGCAGTGTTAACGCCGTGAGAGGAAGACACCGTGGAGGAGGATGTAGTGAGAGGGCTGAGAACAGAGGTGGGCTCGATGTCGGAGGAGGAAGAGAAATAAGAAGAAATCACCTTCCCTTGAAACTCTTCAAAGGGTAAGGGCATTCTCGATTGAGCAACAACAAAAATTCACAATCTCTTTTGCTCACTATCTTCTCTTCTCTCAAGTGTCTTTCTTCTTCTTCTTCTTCTTCGAGTTGTGGATGCGTGCAGGAGATTAAAGTGGCAAAGTGCGCTTCATCCTCTCCCTCTCTATCTCTCACCTCTTTTGTGTTTCTTATGTTTGCTTTAGCCTGTTTTGTTTTCTGACTTACTAGTACTATTTAACAATTATCAATCTTCTCTCTGACAGTGTATGTTATTAATAATCTCTTTGCTCTGCTTTCTTAATCTATGTGTTTTCTTCCATCGCTATCCCACTCTCTCACCACGCGCGTGCCTCATAAACTCCCTTCTATTTTGAAATAAAATGTTCGACTTTTCTTATTTTTTTAGTAGTGTTTAAACTTTAAACATAGTTTTCATGACTATTTCTTCTTTTTCAATCAATTGATTGTCTATAGTTATACAGATAATCATGTGTATTTGTCTGCCAAGATAAGCAATTAGAAAGGAGGGTATTCTAGTACTTTAACTCCAAACATCGTCTGAACCATTCTGGTTTTCGAAGCGGGGTCTGACGCCAATGACATAATTGAACGGCTAAGATACTGATCTTAAACAAGACAACGAGTGGCTACGATTGTTCAAAACCACCACAGTGTTTTTTTTTTTTGGCAATGTTCGCGGCGGTGCCACGGAGGATTTTAAATATAATTTATTCGTGTAACGAATTATATTATAAACTATTGTATGTAAAAATAGTTACAAAATTTATATATCCGGTTGATTTTACATGTCACTACATTGCGGATATTTTTGTTCTTTTACTATGCTTTTGTGATTTAAACTTTGTGGCTTACAAACCATATTTGGGATATATTTTGGTTTTGTTTATCCCAAAGGTGCTGTCGTTTTTTTCCTTTTTTTCAGCTTTTGGATGAATTTATCAAATGAACCAATCAAGTCTTTCAGACCATTGTGGAAGTTAAGCCACACATCGCAATGCTTACGTTTGTTTTCAGCTACGGACAATGCTACTCTTGATTCATAAATCTACAACCAAGTTGTGAATGTATATCTTGGAACTACATTTTAAAATATCCGTTTTGTTTTGTTGTATTAGCGAAATAAATCATCGTTTATATATTAGTCCAAATAAATAGCTTAGTTGTAACTTGTAAACGACGAATGTATATCTTGGAATTTATACTTTATATGGTTCATCTTTTTCTCTAAACAAAAGAAATAAAGAAAGAAAAGTGACGGAAGATCTGTGAATGATGTTTCTTCTGTAAGAAGTCAAATGCACGAGAGATTGAGAAAGAAAAGGAGAAGATAGTCCTTTATTGAGCAGACAATGGGTGAATGAAGCAAGTCACCGGTCACCATATATCTACCAAAATTATCAATGAATAATGCAACCAGAAACAACCAAAAAACGAGGTGGGTGATTTAATCTCCACAAAGTCGGATCAATTTTGTAATGAGCAGTGACAATTGTTTAAATTTCATTGTTATGAAAAGGTATTATTTTAGCAACAGAAGCATTAACTTTCTGATGCAAAACAATTGTGTCAAAAATCAAAATACGTATGCGATTATCTCAAAATCAATTGCACCAATGGTAACTTTAGTTCCACATTGGCATACTTGTCAAAATACCGGTAAACTGTTTGATGATGATTAACCTTTTAACAATAAATACATGGGTAACTCTTTTACCAAAAAAAAACACATAACTCTTAATTTGGCTATTATATCCATCATCCATGTTCCCATGTGGTTTGCTAACTACTACGTCTCACACTTTCTCTAATATTATATGATTTTTTAATTTAAAATATCACAATGATCTCGCGATTGAACTCATTTTCTTTTGACCCCTTTCTTGTAACTAAATTTTAGGTATACAGATCGTTTAACCAACATTCCATTAAAATAACACGTACATAATACATTATACACGGGCACATTTTCAAGTCTGAATCGGCAATGAATGTAAGGTTAATATTGAGACGTTTGTTTTTTCATGATATAGTTTGTCATATGTTATTGTTGGACTATATAAGTATATATATACGTATATTGTACATATAACATATGATACATGTATGATGTGGGGGTTGCTTCGTGGGGATGAAGTAAGTGATGAAAACATGTTCGTTTCTCTTCTCTCAAGGGACCCTTCACCACAAGCAACCACTCAACCCCACGCAATCCCATAGTTATAAGGAATACTTTTTGACCAAGATTTTAGTTAGGATAGATCTTCAGTTAGAAATTTTGCTAAAAGTTTCAGCTTCTATATTGATCCTCATCATTCGGGTTTGTATGAGAAGAATAATGATTTGCCAATATCATTAGAAAGAAAGCAAACAAAAGTCAGCTAGATATATTAACCACGTCAAATAATTATTCATAGAAAAGATGACGTGTCTAAGTTTTTATGCATTAACTATATAAATGATTGCGTCGTCCATTTTGTATTAGATTATGGATAATGATTAGATTAGACAAAAAAAATGACCAATTAATTATTAGGAAATCACATGGGACATATATATAGGGAAAAAAAAAGAGACCAGATTTATTCTATCTCGTTAGACCCTAAGTAATACTAATAATCATGACTAAATAAACCAACCAAGATCGGTGGGACGTAATTAACAATTACACCAATATAAAGCTGGTAAGGACATATCCCCCCCTTTACTATACATATTTTTATATGGGAAAATTGACAAAAAAAACATCAATTTTCAAATTTAAGTCATTAAGACTATCACTACTAGAAATACTGAAAATAGCCACAGTTGTTTTTTGTGGCTTTAGGTTGATTTTTGTAGCTATTTTACCGATAGCTATAAATAGCTACAAATATAATTTCGTAGCTACGAGCTTCTGGTTATCAATGAATCGTTGCTAATTGTGGCCAAACAATATTTGTGTCGAATATCTACAAATAACAACAAATCATTTACGTAGCTATTTTAACTACTAAGAGCCACAATTTCAATCGTAGAAAAAAATTATCGTAAAATAAATAAATATTGTAAATCACAAAAACATTAAATTAAAAATATAAAATGTGCTTGCTATATTAAATTATATTTATAAAATAAACTGATTTAAGAATAAAAAAATTGAATAATAAATTAAAGTTGTTTTAAAAATTAACATCCATTTTGTATAAATTAAAGTTAAATTACAAATTAAAATTCACCATTTTTCAACTAAATTCATTTACAAAAAAAGCTAAACCAGTAAAAAAAACTAAACCTAAAAAAAATGGTCTCCATCTTCTACGCCGCCGCTTCTTTGCTTCGAGTTGACGGCGACTATACAGCGTGCACCACCTCTTCCACACTGCTTGTCTCTTCCTCTCGCTCCTCCTCGTCTTCCTCTTCCTAAATCGGTTCTTCTCCCACCCAAAAACTTAAACAACAGCGACAATGGAGATTAGGCGTGATGAAGATGATGCGGCTAGTACGAGAGTTGTGACG
>JABAYD010057625.1:0-12671 GCA_014822095.1 Diplotaxis tenuifolia
AATATATTATTATCATGCTCTATTTTTTATAAGAAGAAATAAAACAAAAAAAAGGCGAAAAAGGAGGTCATGCCATCTGTCATGTAGCCGTTGTACTTTCACCTTCTTCCAACCCCCTTTTTAAATACTGTTTCAACGTTTCCTCAAACGCTCCACTTTTGGTCTCTCTCTACCAAAGAATAACAAATCTTGAATCTCTCTTGATGCAATGGTGAGATCAATCCAAGAACCAGTCTTGATGACGTCATCTCCATCTTCCTCTTCCACAACCACAAGCAACGACTCAGACGACTCTCTCAGCCAATCCTCCTCCTCAAAAAGCTTCATCCTCACCACTCTCCCACCCCTCATCACCACCTCCACATACAAACCCCTCGCCGTCCTCTCCGCACACGTCGGCTCTGTTTCCTCCTTAGCTCTCTGCGGAGAGTTTCTCCTCAGTGCCTCTCAGGGGAAAGACATCATCGTCTGGCAACAGCCGGATCTCAAGATCTTCGCCAGGTTCGGACAAGGAGACGGGTCCGTGAAGGCTTTGGTCAGCGTGGGAAGCAAAGTCTTCACCGCTCATCAAGACAGCAGAATCAGAGTCTGGAAAGTTTCTAGAAGAAGCTGCATCGAACACGCGGATAGTATCTCGTGCCTTGCGGTGCACGCTGGGATAATCTACTCGGGTTCTTGGGATAAGACTCTCAAGGTTTGGAGATTGTCGGATTTAAAGTGTCTTGAGTCTATCATGGCGCATGATGATGCTATCAATGGTGTTGTCGCCGGAGAAGGTAGAGTGTATTCGGCGTCTGCGGATGGGAAGATCAAGATTTGGGGGAAAGAGACTTCTTCTTCTTCTTGTTCACATGTTCTGAAGGCGACACTGGAGGGACGTGCGGAGGTTTCGGTGAACGCGGTGGTGGTTTCCAGCGACGGGAAGTGGGTATACGGAGGAGGGTCAGATGGGTTTGTGATGGGGTGGGAGAAGAGGGAGAAAGGAGGAGGAGAGTTTGAGCAGTGGAAGTTAGGGTTTGAGATGAGGGGACATAAGATGGCGGTTTTGTGTATGTGTTTGGTTGGGGAGATGGTGTGTAGTGGATCTGCTGATAAGAGCATTGGATTGTGGAAGAGAGAAGGGAGTGGTAAGCTTTGTAAGTTTGGAGTCATACAAGGGCATGAAGGTCCGGTGAAATGTTTGCAAGCTTCTCCTAATAATGTGGGTGCTGGATTCATGCTTTACAGTGGAGGTCTTGACAAGAGTATTAGGGTTTGGTGGGTGCCTAAACAAGACAACTTGGAAGAGAAGAAGAAAACAAGTTTTAAGACATTGTTGATGCAGCAGGGATAGAAAGATATAATTCTATTTGTATTATTTTTTTTGTTGTTTTCATATACGTTTTGGTTTATATTTGTAATTTGTTAATTCGATTTGTAAAGTCAAGAGTGTTGTTTTCCAATGTATAAATGATATTTGATTCGTTTTGATAGTCTTATGTCTCCTACAACTAATAGAAACATCTGCTTACTCTAAGTTCATATATTATATGAGAACATGAATGGATTCGTACTTTGTTAACTAACATGTGTGTCTTCTACCAACTATTTTGGTCCTAATGATAATAGAATAAAAGTAAAGTCTCATGCTTTGGGGTTGCCTTTGCTTTGTATTGAAACTGTAGCAATGGGATCATGGCTTCTGCGTTGGACAAAATATTGTTTTGAGCCTACTTTTTGAGCTTTGATCGCCGTCTAATTATCAAAAGAGGTATGCAACTTTTTTCATCGCTATAATGCGTTAACCATGCCCAAATAATGTTCTATATTATTTAATCAGAAGATGCACCCATCATAATGGACCAACCCGTTGTTTTGAAAGTGAAGCATATAGCCAGTTTTGTTTATTCCAAAATATACTCAGCAAAAAAAGCAGAATTCCTCAGTTTTTAATATAAAAATGAGATGAGAAAGCTTTGAAGGGATGTATGTAGCCAAAACGTAATTAATTGTATTCATGTGTGTATATGCTTTTCTTTTTGAAGTTGGAAGAGAGTAGGTGAAGTGTGATTATAACCTCTTCAGAAAGAAACATCTTCATATTCTCCTCCCAAAGACAAAACCCTGAATAATAGATCATCAAAAAGGGTACTTGTAGTAGTGGGTATATTATACACTACATACATATGTTGGTTTGGAAGAGAAACATAAACCCTACATTTGAGAGGTACATGAAAATAAAAAGTGAACCAGCTTAACCGAGTCATCAAAAGCGAAAGGACATCTCCGCAAACGCTATGGAAATTTTAATTAGAAGTTGACCTTCCTCTTTTGATAATCATCACTTATAGTCGGCCTTGAGTTTTTGTAGTTAGATTTGTAGCCACATGAGTCATACCTTTCTACAAGTACTAGATGTTTTGGTCACCATTTTTTGTTTGTAACAATGAAGTTTGGTGATGTCTATTCAACTTCAGGTTCCTGATTCTTTACTTTTGGGCTATCAATGGGCCTAAAAGTCGAAGATAATTTGTTAAGGCTTCTAGATATCTTGCTTGACCTCAATAGTTGTTCATTAAAATGGTAGAGTCTGATTTTCTGTCGATCCTCATGAAAATGATTTGAGGGATAAAAAAAATTGTGTTTATCATCCATATGCGCATTACTTATTTGAAATATCACTAGCACGACAATACTAATAAAAATCTAGACTAAATGTTTTAGTTGAGAGAAGAAAAACACGTCGTCATTTTGTTTTTTTTTTTGGACTTACCTCTTCTGAATTCTGTTTGAATTTAAATGAAAAAAATGCAAAAGTGGAGCTTAAATCAGTTGGATATATGCCATATTTTTCTAGACCCGAGACCTATTTAACCGTTAGACCGACCAAGACGTAGGGCATGTAAAATACCCACAAAGGCGTCGTTTTAACAAGACACAAAAGTCTTGCAACTATTTTTGACCATGTAAATAAAAAAAAAATAGTTTTGTTCCCGACCTAGAACTAAGTAAGTTTTGTTTGCCGAAAGTTATTCCTTATTACAGAAGAATTCTTAAAATAAACCAACATTGCCAAAGTACCAATAAGAGTATCACATCATCATTACTCATTAGTGTTCTTTCTTTTTCTCTCTCACGTTGCAATCTGAAAACTCAATGAAATTCACTCTTTCCATTGCTATGTAGCTTTTGGATTTTTTTCTGCATCAGTTTACATAGGTATATAATACTCATTTGCATATTCAATATTTGAAATCAAGTCCTTGATCATGTCATACAAGTTCTACCGGCTTTGGTCTTTTCCTTTAGGACCAAACTTCTCGAACTTGCCACTTTACTAGTCAGTCAGTTTGATATAAATAAAAAGAAATTCTTCAAGTAATATGGCTTAGAAATGAGCATCAACAATGCAAGTGATTCAGTCGTGTCCCGCCTATCCCTTGGAACTTGTTCACCAACAACATCAAAATTTGGAATGTTCTCTTTTCCAATGTCTAGACATTTTTTTCTTCAAGTGAAATCCATTTTTTGCTGGTCAAAGTAAAATTAGTTAATTAATTGTTCTAGTAAGTAGAGTACGACGTTAGCAAGAAGACAAGTGTTGTTAGTTTTTTAGTAAAAGTTTTCAAAAAGGTTTTGTGCATGTCATCATTCCAGAGATTGAAGTTCTTGTTTTGTAACGTTAAATTAAATAGTTACTACAGCCTAAAATAGCAAACTTGCGCATGTATCTGCAATGACCATTAACTATTGAAACAATACCAAAAATAAATAAATAACTACGGTTGTTGAATCATTGGTGCATAAGGACAATCATCGTTCAATTGCTCCTCACCAATCAGTAAAATGACGTCGCCTTCCATATTCCATTCGCTCTTAATATTTGCTATTTTTACCCAAACAGATCTTTCTACTCTACTTTTGTAGAAAATGCTATAATTTGAAAAGAAATACACACATTTTAAAAAAAAACAGTAAAGAGAAAAGAGAAAAATTGGGCCCAGTTTTAAGACAAGCAAAGGTAATTGCACGTTGTGCTGCATTCAACCTTCTGACACTATCATTTTAATTTAGTTGCTTCCACTCTCCTAGACATCCACGCGCAGCCCATTGGCTGCTTTATCACACGCGCTGGTATTCAAAAAAATCATCAATTATTGAGCTCTTCGTTTCATTTAATTGTTTGACTCGGTCGTCCGGTTGAATTGGGTAGGTCTCGATTTTTATCAGCATATAAATGAATCAAAACAATGATCAGCATATGCCTCTTTCTTTGAAACCAATACTGGTTTCCATTTATTTCATCACTCTCGCTTTCCTCACATAAATTACCACTAACTAATTTTTACAGATGTCAGTGATAGCTCGAGAGTGTCTTTTCTTTTTCCTAGTGAAATGGTAATTGGTAATCATTTATGGTCCTAAACATGTTATGGGACTAGCAAATGCGCAAGGGCAAATCTTCGTAATAGCACTTTTTTAAGTTTATGTCACAAAAATAACCCTTAAAAACTAAAATGACGAAAGTAACATTTTTTAATTGGAAATCATTTATGGTCCTAAACATGTTATGGAACTAGCAAATGCGCAAAGTATTGAGATTTTTAGAACGGTAGCTGGTAAATCTTCTCCAATTTTATGTGGATATATTTCTAAATAATCGGCTTTATTATGTTCCCATTGCCATTTCTCTGCCTAATCCTAACTTCACAATTTCTGAAACTTTGGTCTTGCTCGGTTCGATAATGACTACGTGCCATACATTTTTATGAGATTTTATAATAAATCGAATTATCCGTATGTGCTGATTAATTAAATGGGAAAGGACATGTAATTGACATTTCACATATCATATACTCCACAAAACAATATGATTGTCAAATATACTCTGTATATTGTTATATACTCTGGTTAATTAGAGATATGTAAATATTTTTCAAAACAATATACGGAGTATATTTGTGGAGATGTCTCCACAAAACACTACTTCTGGCATATATCTCCCCACACCACATGGCCTGTGTGTTGGCCGTGGGATCCCATTTTTTTCTTCCTCATGTTATTTTTTTTTATTTCGAACTTGTTTTATTCTCTTTGTTTTATACAAATTTTATCAAGAAGTGTTTGCGACTTTGTGCAATGAAATAACTGAGAACTTATATATAACATGATCGTCACATGTTTCATTTTTCATTGAGCTATTGAACTTTCATTTTTTGGAGGAAGCATATGATTTTAGTTCTGACTTAAACATCAAAATTCTTAAAACATATCACACAATTGTTACATGTTTTCTTAACCCTTTGTTGATAAATGCATGTCTTCTTTGCTCCTCATATAAGCATAGCAGATACCCAATTGCAAAATGCTTGACAATGGTTGTATACACATATATCACATCACACATGTGTGTATTTATCGACCCTAAAGAATATTTTGCCTTCACATTCGTTTGATTATATGATGAATTGAAGCAAACCTTCTTTCCAAGTTTCACATAATAGAAGCGACATAGTTGTAAGTAGACCGCAAGTCACGTACTATATTTGTAAAGCTGTGATTTAATTTTTGGCACTCACTCTCTGTCGCATGCCCCACCACACGCAACTGTCCGTGTCTTTGCTAAACTCATTAATGTTTCACATAATATCACACATTTCATTCAATTCGAGTATCTATCATAACTTTAGAGTGAACATCATTATCGGTAAGATACAGTAGTATCTCAAATATAATGATACTTTTATTATCACTTAGTACTATAGTTAAATTTTAAACGATTAGAAAAGCTAAACTAATCGCATATTACATGCAACATGCTACTAACATCCTTCCTTTCTCTTAAATCACGGTAATAGCAATGGATGTATCACCTACTCCTTTTACATTTTCCACTTCACAAAGTTACATTTAATAACGAGGACACATAACCTACCTTCACAAACATCAAATCTTAAGATTTATAGTTGAAGAAAATATAACCAAAAGAGGATATCTCTGGATTTTTTTTTTCAAGTTGGAGAGTGGTTAGAGTGTGAGAGGGTAGCAACTGGTAAGTACAAGAACAAAGTTACTCACACTTGTCAAACCCAAATCGTAATCTCTTTCTTTTGTAAATCTTTAGAGAGATTACACTTCTGGTCCTATATATATTTATATCATATCATATTACATCATCTTGTGTGGTCCATCACATTACACATTAATACTAGAGAAATGGTAAAGCAATCTTCCTTCTTTCTCTTCTCTATCTCTTACATCAAATTTCCTGCTTTATATTTTACACCTCTGCATCTTTAGTTATTATCAAGGGTCTCTATATTATTAGTTTTTTCTTTCTTTCTTTCTCACTTCTCTTCTTGCAACAACAACAAAAACAAACAAAATGATTAACCTAGCAAGATTCTTGTTATGTTTATTTAACATCCACTAATCTACTCTTTCTACCTGTTTATATAGCGACACGACAGGCCGGTCCACCCCTACCGGGTAACATTCCAATAGGCAGTAACCTATTTAAAATAATGAAAGCAATGTTAGATACCATTTACTTGATACAAAAAAAAACATTAACCATGGTTGAATCTCCAAACCTTGGCATTTGGCAGTTGAAAGAGTTGGAGTCAGAGAGTGTAGATGGAGTAGAATTATCATCATTGTCTGAAGAAGGCGACCACAGATCCGACCCGTTGTTGTCTGTAGATTCACCAAACAGAAGCATATGATGTGTGGACGATGCAAATGGACTATCCGGCAAGCTATCCTCCAACCTGTAACGATTTTGCTATTCAAACTCAACAGCTTCAAAAAATACATAAACAATATTTTGTTTTCATTACCAAAACCTACCTCTCTGGTAGATTCATTATGTCTTCATCAGATCCTTCCTTGGAACTTTCTTTCCCTATCTCTCTTCCTGCTTTAACAGGGCGTGGAGACACAAGTGTTTGGCTAAAAGGGTTTGGGGAATGAATTTGTGTAGGGGAATTGAGTTGGAAATGCTTCTTGACGTCAAGAAGCTGCATGTTCATTAGCCTTCTGCTCTGAAGCTCAAGAATCTCTTCTTCAAACTTACTTTCCCACAAAACATCTTGGGTGTTGTTGTTATAAAACCCTCTCCCTCCTGTGTCCACAAGCAAAAAGGTTCACTAACTTAACTCCAAAAACAAAGAGCTTAAGTGTTTGTTTAGTTTACCTATAGCATCCCTAGGGCTAGAAGCAAGGCCTGTTGGTGACAACTCTAGCTCTGTTGGTTGGTTAGTTCTACAAAGAAAAAGGATAAAAGTGAAGTAAACACAAGGATTCGAAAGAACAATCAAACACAAGTATGAGAGTTACCACTAAGTACCTGTATTTGTCAGGGACTTTGCCTTTCTCCTTGTAAGGCTTAACAAGAACCCTTGAATCACACACAAAGTGAGGGTTCCCTTTGGCAAGAATGCTCTTGACAGTCTCTGGATACATAAATGTAACAAACCCAAACATTCTCTTTTGCTGATATGGTATCCTCACATCTTGAACTGGTCCAAAAGTACTATACCCATCATAACAACAACTTAAGTCACACAAGAACATAAATATTCAGACTAAACATTGTGTGTTGCAAGCATTTACCTGAAGTAGTTGGACACATCTTCCTCCCTGAACCTACTGTCGGCAGGAAATGTAAGATAGATCTGTCTTGAAGCTGGACAAGCCATAGCAGAGAGATCAATCCGCTCAGGCCTCCATCTTCCAAGCTTCTGAAATTCATCTCCCATCATCAAAGCAGCAGCAGCTCTGTCCAAATATTTACACAAGTTAGAAAAAAAAAAAGAAAGAAAAGGATTTAAATAAAGAGTCTAACCTTTGAGCATCACTGTTCTGCAAGTTCATGCCCTTTGAAGAAAAAGAGCGAGTCATGAAGTGATGAGCAAGTCTTGGAGGTACAGAGTTAGACCTAAGTAGCTCGACTCTGCTTGGAGAGCCAACTAACTCAGCTCCTCCTCCATCACTGTGTACAAATCTACAGCTACTTCCGTTCTTGCAGAAACCTCTTGCGTAATAAGAACATGGTACACCTCCAAACCCTAAATCAGAATCACCATACCCTAAACCGTCCAAAACGCAGCTACCGTTTCTTGCATGCACAGACCCCAAGAAGTCACCTTCATCCATGAGCTCATTGGTCAAGTCTCTTGAAGATCTTGCTCCATTAGCATAGAAGGGTAGAGAAGCAGGGTTGAGAGAAGAGCCACGGTTGTTGTTGTTGTTGTTATTTCTAGGGCTAATAAGCTCCTCTTGACTCCAAGAAGGTCTCATGAGACCTAACTCGTTCTTGGCTTTCACTATTACAGAGTGGACAAGAGTCTCGGGACCAAAAGCTAGCCTTATCATCTCTTTCTCACCGTGGTCTTGGAGAAGGAGGAGACCCATGATCTTTGATGCGTTTTCTGGGTCTAAAGTTTGGATGCGGGAGAGAACAATCCTAGTTGCTTCGTACCCATCCATGGCTTTCTTTCTCTCTCTCTCTTTCTTGAATTATAGAGAAGAAAGAAGAGTGATGGTTTTGTAGAGAGAGTGTTTGTTGTCTTGTGTATAGTGATGTTGTTGTCGTTAAGAGGTCTCTCTGGTTTCTTGTGTTGGATTTTAGTTCTTAAGGTTTTTTTTTAATTTACAAGTTAACCTATCTATATAATACTACCTTCACTATAGTTTTTTCACCTTTGTTTCCTGCGAGACAAAACCAGTAAAGAACAAAAACAATCAAACTTTTAAATTGGAGAAACAGTAGAAAAAGGTTATTTATTTTCTTCTCGCGTGCTTATAAGTTACAGCTTGAAAGATAGAAAAAAAATCAACACTTTGAGAAAAAGAGATGGATAAAATAAGGGAAAGGTAAAAACTTTTCTAGCAAAAGGAAAAGGAAGTTTTTTTTTGCATGCTGAGAATCTTTTATTTTAAAGTAAACGTTACTAGATTTCTTTTTACCATAATACTAGATTGAGTGAGGAAGATTCACAAAAAAGATTGAGTGAGGAAGAAATAAACAAATTTCAGTTACAAAAAAAAAAAGAAAAAAGAAATTTAATTACCTAAAAAACGGCCGTAAAAAATAATTACCTGAAAAAGTCAAAATGATTTTTTTGTAGAGAACATTTATCAGTAGAAGAGTGAAACTTGTGCAGGTGACTGACGGTTACTGCGTTTTTGGGAATAGATGTGTCAAGATTTTATCAAAGTTTAATTTCTAGAGAGAGAAAGAGAGGGAGAACGTGTACGTACTTTAACTGTGTATGCATGTTGAGAATAGATCTGTGACTGTGAGGTCTGAGGAAGTTTCTTTCAGATTAGAGATCTCTGTGTTGTGTGCGTGATTGTGTGTATAGGAGAAAACTCACTGGTCTTCGAAGAGCCCAAGAAGAAGATAGATAACAGAGTCTAGAGAGAGAAAGAGTGTAAACTGTTTTAAAAGCCAAAAAAACAAAAGATGGTTGCATTGCACGTTCTCTGACACAACCCAATTTTTTCATTTGGACTACGTATTTACACACGCGCCTTACGTTGGGACGTGATGTTAACGCGCCAGTGATTGATATGGAGACCAGCTGTAACGCTGGGGTCTCCACTCTCTCCTAGTGTCCCTTTCTCATTTCATCATTATCTTGCGTAGGGACACATTTAAGTTAGCTTAATCTTTCTTGTTAATTAAAGGAAATAAGAACCCTGAAAGATTGCTTTCTAAATTGTTTTATACTACTTGTAATTAATTTTGCATTTAAGATAGAATGAGGGATTAGGACATATAAAACATGCCATCCATATTGTCATCTTAGCCAGCTTAATCTCTGCTACTGTTTCTTTGTTTAAATGATTTATTAGCAAACTGCTTAATATTTGATTCAATCAGCTTTGCCTGATTCAAATCATAACCTATATCATATTGAATTAAAATTAAAAAAAACATTTCTCCTTCTGTTTCAATAAAATATAAGTTTTAGAAATTTTACACATATTAAAAAAAATTATGAATTTTAATATTTAATAAATTGTTTTGTAATTTACTATTTCCCATAAATGCTTTGTAGTTAACAATTTAACATTAATTAATGTATTGAAAATATAAAATATACATTTTTAAAAATATTTTTTTTCTGAAACATAGATTACATTAAATCAGAGGGAATATTATTATCATGATCAATTTTTCTTGATTAAAACATCAATGGCATATATACATTGTAAGATGTTTTTACGAATCTTAAAGTTTTATATTTTGAAGCAGTGGAAACTAACATACAGGATTTTGTTGTATGATATTGGACAATATAATATCTTAGCATGCACTTTCGTATACAAAACCTTTCGAAAATGAATTATTCAAAATATTATATTGTTGTATACATGAGAGGGTAGGATGAAAGATGAAAAGACATCAATGTTCTAAACTAGTGTAGGGTCAAAAGAATTAGTATTTTCAAAATTTTAAAATTCGAAAGGATCTTTTTGTAAAAGAAGAATGACCCACAAGGGGAAATCAATAATTATAATAGTCATTCTTGGGTGTCAAAAGCAGTGGTCTAGTCAGTCACAGAAGCCGAGGCACCTAACACCTCATTCTATGATTATGTTATGTCCTTCAATCAATACTATCTAAATAATTACCCCTAAAAAATCTAAGATTGCGGCACTTATCATTGTCCCATCCACATATATTTGATTCCCATGAAAAAAATTACATGGGAGAATGATTATTATATGAAAATGTTTTGAAGCAAATTGAAAAAAAATAGAATAATTGGGGGCAGTCCACACCAGTAGACTCACATGTAGGTTGCATACCTTATCCTTGTGTGTTTGGGTTTTCACCATGCCCACATATAGAGAATCTAAATATGGACCCCAAAAGATCTTTCAAGCCCACGATCATGATCATACGTACAACTACAATCCTCCTCGTCTTTCTCATTCCAAATCAAGTTACATCTAATCAATTCCATATGTTTTTAGTACCCTCCAAAATAGTCATATGTGGGATAAGCTGCAACATGTGTATATATGTTAACTGTAATTGGAATCCAGCCTATTCCCCTAATTAAACCCGTATGTAATATATATACACACTATATCACAACCTGTGAAAAGCCTTAACGTGAGAACGGTGGTGCAGGGGGAACAAAAGAGTGAACAGGTTCATGAAGTGTTTTGGCCTCCTCGCACTCTACTCTTGCCACTTCACACATCACATTCCTTGTTGCTACGTTGCATCCATCTGTGTTATTACACGAGAATGAGATTGTGTTATGATCCATCTGGCCTGTCACATAAAACTCAATCTCAAAAGACAGTTTGTGAAAAAAGAATGGCCATGAATGGTTTTACCACTTGTCTTCATTTTCAATATTGTTACTTTTACCATTCACTACACTGGTCAAATTTCAACAAATTTTTATTTTATTTTATTTGTGAAGGATGAATATGTATATATGATGATGCATATATAAAAGATATAAATAAAAATGAAAAACCACCAACCTACAAAAACTAATTTTTCAACATTTTTTCCCCCTGTTCCATTATATATATATGCTTTTTACTATTTCTTCCACTTTCCAGATATATTCATCTTCTTATCATGTGTTATCTAGTAAGCCAAGCAGAAAGAGATATCACCTTCTTTGAACGCAAGACCAGAACTGTTGCATTGCTTCTGAAATGAGAAACCATTGAGTTCATCATCAATTGTTCCCTGCATGTCAACCAGAAGAGTCCGGAGTCTGATGATTTCATTTTCCACAATTGCTTGACTCTGAAGCTTTCTAAGCAAAAACTCATTCATAACTTGCAGTCTCTTGACTTCTTCTTCAAGGTACGCCGTGCGAGCCTTCTTCTTCTCCCTATACTTCCTCACTGCCTCTCGATTCCCACATGACCTCCTCTTGTTGCTGCTGTCAGAATGATCATTCTCTAGCGAATCCTGTTACAAAAATAAATACTCCAATAATCTTATAACAATTCATTTAAATATCATCAGATCATACATAATTGTATAAAAGGAAAATAGAAAGTAAGTTATATATTTAATTATACTGGAATGATGAGATGGGTGTGAGTGTGGAAGCATGTGTGTGAGTGGGAAGCATCCTCTGGTCCTGGAGGATTGCAACTATGAGTGTGACTACATGCTCCTGATGCTCGAGCCCAAGCCTTTACTTCTTCCTCATCCATATTTGTCTTTGATTCTAAACTCCAGATCTTCAAAGAAATTTTCAAGATAATGATATGGAGTTATGGGGATATTAAGGTTTTATTTTATTAAAGCGGTGATGGTGCTGAAAGAATATGATCTAGATCAACATAGTGGATGGATACAACAGTAGTCAACTCTTTATGTTTTTTTTTTAAAACATGGGCCAAGGAAGAAACGCTTACAGAGAATCAAAGCTAGCTAGAAACGTGATGGTGGTCTCCTGTGAGTTCCTTACAAAAGATTAGATATGATTTTTGATTTTGAGGAGAACAAAGCTTATGATGGTTTTACCTAGACATGGTCTTTGATGACATGAATTTTTAATGGAATAAACCTTACTGGAAGAGGCATAAACCATTTACCATATCTTATCGCAATTAAATATTCTAACGAAAAGGAGAGAATTGGTTCTTTAATGTTTAATTGTCAACTTGTTAATGAATAGAAAAAAAGATAACAAAGA
>JABAYD010057740.1:0-10176 GCA_014822095.1 Diplotaxis tenuifolia
TGTTTGTGGATGTCCAGCAACCATTAGTTTGTAATAAGCTTTCATTTACTAGACTTTGACCCATTAGTGGTTCACTATGTATTAGACCCATTAAGATTATAACTTTGTAACTCCTTATATAAAGAGCATCTCTATTGTTAATATCTATTGTTAATGAAACACAGAAAATTTCCCTTCTTTCACAACAGTTTAGTCGTTATTAAATTTTTATAAAATCAAAAGAAAAAGAAAATATTAGTATAAAATTGTCTGAATTTCAAGAACCTGCTTATCTAGATGAATTAAATATATATCTAATAATTTAATCTTGAATAGATATTTTTTTAGGGTATGTTGTGTTTTCATTTGTCCTTGATTAATCAATTTATTTATTCAATTAATTATTAAAAACGTGGATTACAGCCTACTAATCAACAAATAAAAATAGTTATGTACAGTCACTTCTGCACTTAGACAGACTGTTTATTCTTCAAACAGTTAAATAGAAAATATGTTTAATACTTTAGAATGCTATTATCTTTCTTATACAGTAATGCTGACATGCTGTAACAAAGATATTGAGTAAAGATACTCTTAGTATGCGATTGGTTTTGTTAGAATAAAATGGAGTGACAATAAGAGGTGAAAAAGAGATGAAAATAGAATAATATAAAAGAAAATAAAGTACATGATGTTATTCTAGCAATTCTTAGAGTAAAGATAAGTATGAATTTTTTTCTGTTGAAACAATAACTAGAGTAAACATAAGAAAACAATATTTCACTTGATTGATGATACTTTAGAGAAACCTAGAGTAGTGACAAAACGGATTTTTGTTCGGAGTTGTGATTAGATGATGCAACAAATGTGTTTTATTACTTAATAATAATTATGTTCCTGGCAAAATAATTATACGAGTAGTCGTACTATGTGCTTGGATCCGCTAGTAAAATGACGTGCTCAACGTTTCAATATATTTAAATACGAGAATTTGACTTTACCTAAGAAAATACATGCTGAAAAACAGAATTTACAGCTGCATGTTTTGAAGAATTATTATTATTCTCATCTAATTAGCATATATGCAATGATGCATCAGTTAAAATATGACCAAATTAGCACATAGTTCACGACTTATGGTCAAAGTTTTCGGTGAAAAAGATCAGAACGGAATCGGTTAGTCGTCCGTGAAAAAAAGATTAGAAAATCGTCTTTTAGCAATTCTTACGCTATTTCATAAAATAATTTAAACAAATTGGTTTACTCCAACTGTCGTCGATTTGTTATCTACTTTTCACAGAAAGGCATTAAATTCTTTTGACCAGCTATTTTACTAGTATTATAATAACTAAAGTGTTACACAAGTAACCAAGTGAATGGTAGAGCCATTAAAAAGGTAAAATGTAAATGCTAGAACCATAAAAAAAGGTAAACAAGTAAAGGTAAACCATTAGCCGTGATTCTATCAGTCCACTCATATATCAATGCATTCTTACATGATCTCTTTCTTTTGGAAATGTCATTTAACATCGTGCTATCTGAAATTCCCAACAAGTACTGTTAGTGCAGTGAAAATTTTGTTATTCATACTTGATAAAGTGGTTCCTTACATCAGTCCTGCAATCTAGTTAATTTTTAGTGTAAGTGTGATAAAAAAGTTAATAAAATTAGTTATTAAATTATTATTTACTGACAAAAATAAAAGCTATATATACTGACATGCAAATTTTGCTGGAAATTTGTTTTGGCATTTCATAACTGTACTCATTATTATATTGATATAACAAAAGAATTTACTTTCTCCGTTTCGAATTAGTTGTCGTTCTAGGATAAAAATTTCGTTTCAAAATAGATGTCGTTTTACGTTTTCAATGCAAAATTTATTGACAATATTCTCTTTATTGGAAATATGTAAAATTGATTGTTTTCTTAATTTATGTGAAAAACCTAGAACGACAAATAAAATGAAACGGAGGGAGTACAAGACAAATATAAAAAGAAGGGAAGTTTCAATAATAACGGACTAGCCAGCTTACACATTAAACATCATATAAACCACTTTCCTATTACTCCCAAAAATTTAATTCTCTACATTTCATAAACCTAAACTAAAAAAATATTAAAAAATAACTGAAAAATATATACAGTTGGGGTCTCATTAGGGATTTTTCTTTCCTATTTCCTTTGTCTAATAATTTTTATTTATTAGCCATCGAAATAATTTTCTCACTAAAATGAAAAAGAATTCCCCACTTTCTAATTTTAGAAAGCTAAGGAGGTGTTCTAGTGATTTTCTAAACGTCCACCTCTTGTTTTCGTTCCAAGGCAATAGGCAATCCATTTTGAGGAAGAGCGAACGGTCCATATTGAATTCCATCGCTAGGTCCCATGATCGACCACCTATACTTAGTGGTGAGATGATGGATTAGAATGGAGATTTCAAGTTTAGCTAACTCATTGCCTGGACATGAATGAATCCCACTTCCAAATGGCATGAATGTATTCGGTTTCGGGGCAGCTTCGAATCTTGATGGATCAAACTTTCCCGGATCAGAAAAGAAATCAGCATTGTGATGAATGTTTCTGAATAATGGCAATACTTTCCATCCCTTTGGTATCAAGTATCCTGTAGAAAATTTATAAAACAAATTTAAACTTTAGCATATTTGATATGTAACATATGGATATTAAATATTACATAGTATATGTATATTAGTTAGTACCTTCATATTCAACATCTTCTACAGCTTCTCTGAAAGTGAAAGATAAGATTGTAGCAACTCTCATTGTCTCCTGGACAACTCTAGAAGTTAGTGTCATCTTCTTTGTATCTTCCCAAGTGAGACTCTCTCCTTCTTTCTTCCCTTTCCTTATCGCCACTTGTTCTTCCTGTTTTACCCAAACAAAACTCCATTAATTTAAGAAACTACCCTCCTTTAAAAGATCTTTTAAATGTCTTCATTAGAAAAATATGCTTACAGTGACAGCTTCTAGGACAGTTGGATTATCTGCTAAGTACTTGAGGATCCACGTCAGCACACTCGCTGTCGTGTCTCTTGCCGCGAAGATAACTCCGATTATGTTATCGGCGATTTGCTCGTCGGTTAACCCTTCTTTGTCTTCCATGAATGATCCGAGAAGATCTTTGTGCGTCGATGAGTTTTGTCTTCTTTTGGACAAGATGTTAGCGAGGATCTGAGCTAGCTCCTTGCGAGCTTTCATGGCTTTGTGGAACAGAGTTCCCGGGAGATTGATCGGCATCGAGTTATAACCTTTCTCTAGAATGTAGTAGCATCGTTTCAGATCTTCACGGTAAAAGACTGCGTCTTCTCCGAGTATCGAGGTCAACGCCACGTTGAAAGTGTACTGTTGAAACAAAAAAAAAAACAGGGGATACTCTGTTTTAGACTTAGAAAGGTAAAAACAGAGGATGCTCTGTTTTTAGAATGGGAAAAGTAAAAAACAGAGGATGCTCTGTTTTTAAAGGTGTGGGGCTTACTGTTTTCATTTCTTGGTAAGTGTTGAGCTGAGTTCCATCCCAAGAACTGAGTGATTCTTGAGCGATTGATTCGATGTGTGGGACCATGCTTCTGATTGAGTCAGGCATGAAAGCTCTCAACACAAGCTTTCTGAGCTTAGCATGATAGTCTCCTTGGTGGAAGAAGATGGCTTGTTTCCCGAGCATCCTCTCCTTACTCGCCGGAAAAGTAGGTTTGAACAAATGAGACTTTGTAACCAATACGAACTTCGCTGCTTCAGGGCTTGAGATCATCACACATGGGCATCCTAATACATGAGTCTTGAACACTGATCCGTATCTGTTTTATCAAAAAAGATTAATAAAAAATTCAGACTTTATTGTTTTTGGGAGAGTAAAGTTTAGTTTTTTATTTTGTTTGGTTTGTAAATGAGACCTTTTCTGTTTTGAAGCGAAGAAGACATTAGGGTCTTGTGAGTAAAGCTGAAACGTTTCGCCTACGTAAGGGTAACCCATTGTTCCCGGAGGAAGAGGTAGTTTGGAGGAGGAGCTACGACGGAATCCGGTGATGAACCCGAGTAAACAGAGAAACAGAGCCGCCGAGAAGAAAATGAGAAACATGCCGGAGAAATCCATTATATCTAATTTTGGACAAAACCCAATTCGTTTTTATAGGAATCTGAAGTATGTTTTTGTAAATTTTTGTAAATTTTTGTCTGTAATGGAAGTTTGTTTGAGATGGGAAACTCAAGTGGGAGAGATGAAATGGTTTTATAGGCAGTGGAGGAGGAGAGGGAGTTTCCTAAAAGGAACCTTTTGTGGAGCCAGCTCATATCGGAGAAGAGTGACGAGAGCACGTGTCGAAGACGAGCATGCAAAAAAAAAAAAAAAAGAGCGTGTGAGGTTTGACCAAAAACTAGCCATCCTTTTTAATTGGAATTAAAGTCAAGGAAAGAGGCAAATTGTGGCTCTTAAGTAGAGACAAAGGAGGGTTTTTTTTTAATTAAATGTTTGCCATGTTAATTGATTGCTACACTTAAAAGGATTATATTACTAGTTTAACTAAGTACTAGCCTCTTGTGTTTATCTGTGTTTCAGATATTAAAAAAAAAACAAGAATAAATGTGACTGATGATAAATGTATTTATACCTTTTGTTAGAGTAATGGTATGGACCGTATGGTATATGCTATAATTGGTTAACACAAACTCAACAGTAATCAATTCACTAAACCTAAATCGTACCGGATTTTGTTTTATGTTGATTGATATCATGTTGCAGCTAAAAAGCTAAAAGATTCTGACTTGATACATAAGCACTTTCGGGTTAGTGGAAGTTGGATTTCATTATAATTAGTTGATTTTCAGAAAAACTGAAATACTTATTAAATCTGCATAAAGATACGTGAAGTCAGTAGAAAGTTATATGTATTAAAAATTCATCCAATTTTGTAACACAACCATTTTTTAAAAAAATCTAAGTTGTGCTTAGTAAGTTAATTTGTTAAAAAAATATCATTCAATAAAGTTTTAAGAAAACAATAGATTTTGACAATAAGTTTAGAGAAATGTTAACAGTGGATTAGTTAAGATTTTTATAATCTGTAAACTAATATCAAATTTTTTTTTAATCCGTAACAATCAACAAAAATCTGATTCCTACTAGTATAAAATATTTCCTCAACTGATTTTTGCAATAAATTTTATTTTGGTACTAATGAAAATTTGAGTCTGATAACTAGACGGTAATGGAAAAACACGTGGTGATGAAACAAAAGACACAGAGTACAAACTTTCAGAATTAGTTTAGTAATGATTATATATGTCACTAATGGCAAGCCCACTTGATACTAACTTAATTATTCAGATATACTAACACTAATTTACCTCCCACGTTCAGCGGCATTGACAGCCATATATTAGTACTCTATTAGTAGCTTATACGAATTAATCAAAACCTACGTGGTTGACATACAAATTATTCAAAGCCAATGTGATTAGAACTTTAATTGTATATAAATAAGTTTTGACTTTTTGTAATATCACACAAGTAGGTTTAAATTACAAATATGATCAACTTGAGTAAGTATTTTAGTTTTGCAAAATGTTTTAATATACATTGACTTCTTTGTTTGTATATGTTTAATATAAATTGACTTTGTGCCTGTAAAATAAAAGCATAACTAATTTCTTCGAGGATCTATGACCAACGACTTGAGTATTTATTTGTCTACTTCCTTATTAATTTTTAAAATTATAAAACTAATAACCACCGCGCCAAATATCTTCTAAAACTAAGCCTTTTCTCAAAAAACAAATCTTCTAAACTTGATACATAAGAATTTCATAAGTAAGTAGTAATTTTTAACAAATGCAGCTAAAATATTTGTAGAAACATAATGGTCATTACAATATAAGACCCACCATAGATTACTTATAATAACAAGTTATTAAACATAAATTAATGTGGATAATAGTTCTTTTTTTGGATAACAGTTCGATGATATCCATAGACTGTGTAATTATGTTTCTTTATATTAGCTAGAAAATTCTAATCTTTATTGGCAATTTCTTGAAGTTAAACTATAATATCTGACGTGTTTATATTCGTTGGCCAAAACAATATATTTAGCCGATAAAAACATATTTTCACTTAAAAACAGCACCAAGCAAGTATACAGTTTGACAAAAAAAGATATGTTGGATTTGAGACATTCAAAATTGGTTAGAGATCACACACTAATTACGATCAGCACATAGTTTAGTTGCATTGTGTTAAAAAAGTTGTGGCCTCCTTATAATCCTGTAAGAGATAAGAAGATGTGACTTTCATATTGAAGAAACGTCGACATCTCCACACAATGTTTAATAATTACGGATTCATGAATTCTAAAAGTAGAGTAGGGACGATATACTTGGGGAATACATCATAGAACGATTCCAAATTAAATGTTCTTCAACAAGAAACATACAAACGCGGTCGAATAAATATGATGCATCGTTACGCGGCCGAAGATTTCGTCTTTCGCTGCTCGTTTGTACGTAGTCGTGGTACGACTTCACCCATTTAATTTGTATTATGATGTATATTTTGAATTATTAATTATAATGTATATTTTGAATTATTATATGACATACATTGGAGTTTAATTATCAAACATGGCGTGCAATCATGCTGGCGTTATTACATCGTAAAGGAGAATATTCAAAACGGTTGGATATACTACACGAATAAAAAATACGGTAAATTTCACAGACTTAATATACTACATGAATAAAAAGAAGACGGTTGGAATAGAAGTAATGCGGAAACAAAATACTAACAGATTTTCTTACAAAAAATGAAAATAAAAATATTAGCTGAGGAGATTTCGTATTGGGGTTATTTGTGTACTAGCCAAAGCAAAAAAGAAATTGGTTTTGTAGAGAAAAAGAAGAGAGACAGAAACAAAAAAAATTGGAAAGAGGATGTGTTTTTGGTTACTTAGCAAAGTTAATAGTTTTCTTTTGTATACATATGGACAAATTTCCGTATTCTACTATCGATGGACGAGTCTTTCAAGTGTGCTTATTTCACGTCAAACACATTTTGCATTGCATTCAAGTAATTTAATGTTTCCTACATGTTTGATCAAAAACAATATGTTGCGCACGGTACACAAAGATAGAAAGAAAGAGTGAACATGAGATTTCGATGTCTTGTTGCGTTTTCAAAGTTTTGTTTGTAAAAAGTGGAGAAAACTTTAAATCACAATGATAAAAAAAAAGAATTGTTCCATTTTACCCAAACAATTATTGCATTTTACCCCAAAAAGATTGTTGCACCAGAAAAAAAAACTTAAAAAACACAAACTAAAGATTAGTTTGTATAGGAAAATATTCACAATTATCAGGAACGTCACAAGCTAGATGATTGTGTTTGTACCTTCGATAGACGATATCTTTTTCACAACATGCAAACATACAAACATACATTTATTTGCGTGCATGACAGAAGCTTAACAACTCTACTAGAATTTACGTGGACTACTTCCCAATGCGGAAATCCCAATTTATCTTCTTCTTCTCAAGTTCCTTAGCAGATTTAAATATATATTACTATTTCTGCATGTTTTTTTTTCTTAGTACACTTATTCTTTTTCCTTTTTCAACTTAAAATTCTATATTCATGCCAAACTTTGTCTGTACATTAGTTTGTCTCCGCCTTGGAAAATCTCTCTTGCCTTCTTGAATTTCGTCTTGAATCTAGCAATAGTAATAGTGACTACATGTATATATTAGTTCTAAAAATATTATCGAAAGTTTTTTATTTTCACACATTTAATAGTCCCTCCTAATTAAGATATTAAGCTAGTAAGCTTAAAACTATAATATATACTCTTATAAAACAATATCCTTGTTAAACGGATGGGATATATATGTAATATATTTTTTTCCTTTAGCAAAATACAATAATTAACATAATGTAAAAAATTTGTAATATATAAAACCACTTTTTTGAAGAATATATACAACCACATTGCTATAAATACAATATTGATCTTGATTCTAGCTTCTTTCAGAATGATGATGTGATAATATGTCTCGTGTATCACAATGATACATTGTATTGATTCTAATTTTTTAATAGTGGGAGGAAACGCCGGCCTCCACATCCACCAATAAGTTATTGGTACGTTTAGCATTCTTCGAACTTAAAACCTCACAGTTTAACAATTTTCTATGATATAAGTTATCATTAATTGATCTGCATGTCAATTGATAACAACTTATCATGTGTGAAAGTTGTTAAAATGTGAGATTTTGAGTCTGAAGAACGCCAACCGTAACAATAATCTACATAAAGAAGTTTGTGAGGGTTTACATGTGAGAAATTAGTGTTCTACAAAGCCAGCCTGAAATCCACGAAGCGGGTAATTTCCACTGAACTGATTGTTACAGATGACTTGATATTCAGATGACTACAGTCTTTCTATCTGCTTACGTACGTATACATGCATCATGCATGATCTACATTGTACATACATAAAAATATTCATTGTGTATATATTTGTGTGTGCATAACTGAAATTATTCTCGAATAAACTAAATGATACTCTCTGAGGCTAGGCTAAATGCCTAAATCAAAATATAACAAAACCATGAATTCAAAAAAATAAAAATGCAATATTCATAAGAAACAAAATTAAGAAAATTCATTACGATATTGGTTTTCACTTTTTATCAAACTAAAATCAACTAAATAAAAATGAGTAAATTTGGTGCATTTTATTTTCTTTTGATCACTAAAATCAACCCAACATAAATTAACAAGAAATTTGTTGAAAACCAATAACCGGCAAATGATAAATACTCAAAATGAAGACTTCAAGAACAACTATTCAATAACAAAAAAGAAGAAGATATAACAAATAAAACAGTAAGCAAAAGAATGATAAAAGATATATTTCATAATATAAACAAAAGATTAAAGGTTATTGTATCTAAACAAATGTGATTAAGAAAAACTTATGTCATGAATTCCAAACATATTCACACAAAATAATATTGACATGAAATTTAAAACAGAATATTTGTATAATCTAAAAAGAGATGCAATATAAAATAATTTGAGAAAGACAATAAGCGTAAAATAAAACTATGTGAGCTACAATTAGACCAAAATACCAAAATATTTACAGTTACAAAATAAAATTAGTTTCATTAAAGTTATTAAGACTATATCAACAATTTTATTATGAAATCCAGTTTACGTAACTAGACAAGACCGTATATTATAATATTAAAATCTAAACTAAATATGATAAACATAAAAAATAAACATAATAATTCACATGTAATATATAATAAAATATTTCACAATAAAAACAAATACTAAAAAATCTATTTTTTAAAAAAAATTGTGTTAAGCGGACCTATTAGGAAAAAAAGTACTAACAAATTAAAAAAAATGTATAAGATAGATAAATAATCCATGCTTGCTGTATTGAATCTAAACGGTAATGTATTTATTTACATACATAATAAAATAGAACAAAATAAAATATAAGATAATCACATTTATTAAAAAATACAAACATGTGATTTCTAATAAAAAAAACTGAAGATTACTACTGTACTATTTTCAGTTGCGAAAAATATGTTTTGAAATATATATTAAAATTTAAATATTATTTTATAATTTTTTTTGTTCACTTGTCCCTAAGATGGTTTAGCCATAGTAAAATATATAAAAAGGAATGCTTGCTTCTTAGATGGGAATTATTAAAAAAACTATTTCACCAGCTGTCATTCAGTCGTTGATGAAATTATTTTTAAATACTATATTGAATTATTTATTAAGTTATTGTTAAGTTAGTAATATTATCTTAGCGAATGGTGATGCTTTTATATCACTTTATGAAACTAATAATAACGATTTTACATCTCAAAAATATATGTATGTTTTTTCAACCCATCTAGTTGAATATAACAGATATTGGCATAATAAAAAGTTGAATGAGTATAGCATATAAATAGATTACGGGATCAGTATCATTTTCTCAAAGTTCAAGTACAACCATCGTTAAATCTTATATGATACAATCTACAACAAAACTGTGTGTTCGAAGTATTTTACTTTCGAATAGTGGTTATCACTAATCATAATCATAACCGTAGCGTTAGTCTAATCATAGTGGTAATTAATGTGGGAACCGAAATTCACCCCTGTCGATTTAC
>JABAYD010057750.1:0-12152 GCA_014822095.1 Diplotaxis tenuifolia
AGACATTCCTAAACCGGATGGTTTACAACATATATATATATATATATATATATATATGAAAATAGATTTAAATCAAAATATTTAAGGATCCTCAAACATAGCCAAATTTCCTATGAAACTCAAGGAGATAGTGGCACAATGTATGTTTCAATCTTCAAGATTTTCGACGTACCTCAAATTGAGAACACAATCACTCACGGATTCTTTAGTAAAAACTGCAAAATATCATTTTATTGGGATTTTCTTTTTTTATTAGTTGTTTTATTTCAGTTTGGTTACTTGGACAATATCTTGTTTGAATAACGGAATGCTATTTTTGTAAGAAGAATAATAGATTTGAATACATTATGTATGGGAAGGTTCAATGCGTAATATATTTATTTCTTAATGCGTAATATATTTATTTCTTAATAAAGTAAATATACTACGCATTAAGAAACAAATTGGGATGCACACAGGGGCGGATGCATGTACATCGGTACGGGGTCACGTGCCCCCTACTGATTTTTATTTTTTTCTTTATAATTCAAGTTAAATTATCAAATATCATAAGTTAAGTAAAGAAAACTGTAAAAGTGCATCTAGGCCTGGGCATTCGGATACCGGTTCGGATGCGGGTCGGATATTTTGGATTTTGGATATTTCGGATATCGGAAAAGTGGTACCATTCGGATATTATAAAAAATCGGATCGGATATGGTTCGGTACCTGTCGGATCCGGTTCGGATCGGTTACATCCGAAATAACCAAAATTATATCGGATTCGGTTCGATTTTATATTTATGAACTATATATAAATCTGAAATATCCAAACTTACCCAAAAAATCCGATTCTTAGAACTCAAAATACATATATATATATATATATGGTGAATTCTTAACAATCTGAAACTTAAATCAAATAAAAGAAAACCATAACAAATTAGCATAAAAACATCATAGTTTAGCAAAATCCAAAACAAACTTGAAATCCATAATTCAAAATGTCAAACAAACAGAACAAAGCAAGCAAGAACAACAAAGATTAAGGAGTTCAAGAAGAAATTAAAAGAAAAAAAAAACAGAAACAACATAACAAAGATTCGGACCATCTTCTTCATTCCCTTGTTCTCCATGTTCTTAATGCATCCAAGCTCTCCAAGCTGCTTCAGAGACTTCTATTCCATATTGAAGTGAGTTTCAAACTCTGAAACAAAAGAAAATTGTGTTAAAAGTATGAAACATAATCTTAAAACTAGAATTTATAAGACAAGTAAGAGTTGTATACCTTTTTCCAGCTTATCCTGTAACTCATACTCTGCAAGCATTTGAGCATTGGTCACAATACGCTTTTCACTTAGCTTAATATCAGCTTTCATCCACTGCTCTGTGCACATCAGAACCTCGATCATATAGTGTGTTAAACAGCTCCTAGATGGACTAAGAATCCGACCACTTGTGCTGAAAGCACTTTCAGATGCAACAGAAGAAACTTGCATTGCAAGTAAATCTTTGTGCCGTTTCTGCTAGGATAGGATACTTGGGACTGTTGAGCCTCCACCAAGACAAGACATCATACTCTGTTCCAATAAGAGTCTTCGGATTATCTACCTTCTCCTTAAAATACAACTCTAACTCATCCCTTGCTTCATCAACTCCAATTTCAGCAACCAGCTCAGAGTAAGCGAAGTCCATTCTTTCATAACCGAAGTCATCATCAGCCAAATCCATTCCTTCAACTGAATCTCCTAAACCTTGATCTTGTATATTAGATGATGACGCTTGAGTAGACTGGGATGATGGCTCTGATGACTGTCTCCTGTACCGGGTTGTGTACTCCTTAAACATATCAGTCATAACATCAAGAACCGACTGACACATACCCTTAGCTGCAGGTGTTTCTTTTTCATAGATTCTCTCAAAGCACATCTTAGCAAATTGCAGTTTCTTACTCGGATCAAAGACAGAAGCAATAATCACAAACTTGTTGATATTCTTCAACCCCTCCCAATACTTATCAAACTTAGCTCTCATGTCTTCAGCTTTCCTCTTCAACTCTCTATCTAAACTCTGGTTTAATCTAACCAAATTCGTCTCTATGGTAACTATCTCACCATAACACTTATGAGAGCAAACATAAGTGGAACCAGAGACTACCAATGTTGAATTGTAGAAAATGATTAGAAACTTCACTAACCTCTCCACAGCATTCCAATCAATGGTAGTAGGAGGTCCTATCCTTTTGCTCCTATTCTTAACCTTGTTGAAGTAATCATTTTAGAGCTTGTCTTCTTGTTCCATTTTATCAAATGCCACCTTAAACTTAATAACCCTCTGCAGCATGAGATAAGTTGAATTCCCCCTTGTTTTGATGTCCAAAGTCAGACTGCCTCTTGTCATCCTCCCTGACTCAACTCTAAGCTCAAACGATTTATGGCTTGGAGTTGAAGATCTTACATACTGCACTGCATTTTTTATTGCTTCCACATTCTCGTTAATCTCATGCAAACCATCTTTTACTATCAAATTGATGATGTGAGCTGCACATCTCATGTGCATATAGAGTCCATCCAACACCAACGCTTCATTTCTAAGTGAACCGAACTGAGTTTGAAACCGCCCCAGAGCAGATGTGTTGGCAGTAGCATTGTCAACTGTGATGGTGAATACCTTCTCTATTCCCCATTCGGCCAAACAGTCAAGCAGCTTAGTAGCAATTGTCTGGCCTTTGTGATCACATACATTCTTAAACCCAATTATCAGCTTCCTTAACTGCCAAATTCCCATCAAAAAAATGGGCTGTAACCACCATGTAGCTCGCTCTCGTAGGTTGTGCCACCCAGATGTCTGTTGTAAGTGAACCCCTCTGCTTAGTAGCCTTGAACCACTCCTTCAATGCCGCCTTCTTTCTCACATACATTTGGACGATGTCTCTTGTAACAGTTCTTCTTGAATGGGGATTGTAGAGGTTGACACGGTTACAGAAGTGTTTCCATCCAATACCTTCAGTGAATGAAAGTGGCAGCTCTGCCAACACTAGCAGCTCATTAGTCGCATCTCTAAACACACCTTCAGATACTTTTGCATTCACCAGGCCTCCTTCTTCTTTGTCAATGGATTTTGCACCAGGAGCTTGAGTCAGATTCCACGCCAAGTATAACTTACAGGACTGCAGATGCTTGTTTAAGTTTGAAGTTCCTGCTGAAGATGCACAAGCAAATTCACGCTGACAATGGTTGCATCTGCACCTGTCGTGATTGTCTTCTAATCTTGTGTACTGGTCCAATACAGGAGATCTTGTAGTTGCCTTCTTGACTTTAGGTGGCTGAGACCTGCTTGCATTCGTGCTTGAACCTTCTTTCCTTTTGCCTCGGTTGTCAATACACGCAAACTCTTCTTGAGTTTCAAGAATTTCGTCCCTTGTCTCTATCTCAATGTTATTTGGCAACGGTGAAGAACCCATCTACACATAAACAAAAGACATAGCCAGTGAAACAATGATTCAATAACAAATGGATTCAAAGACAATACGATCACAAACAAATTCATATACAAATTAAATTAAAAAAAAAAAGAGGACAGAACATCAATAAGAAAAGACAAGATGAGAATTACGTTTTAAAAAAAAACTGATTTCAATCTCAACTCTATAAAATAAATCGCTTTCAATCCCAATTCTGTAAAACAAATCGCTGTCAATCTTAATTCTACAAAAGATAAAATCTATCACAAGAACAGAACATAAGCAAATCGACAAAAAAAATCAGTTAACTAGCCTAAATCTATCACAAGAACAGAACTGAAACAGAACCAATGATCGAAGACAAAAAAAATTCTTACTTGAGATATGTTTGTCGATGAATCAGAAGCAAAAGAAAGAGAATGAAACTGAGATTGGTTTCAGATATCCATCTCCTCTACAAGCTTTCTCCTTTAATATGTAGTTTAAGAACATCAGAAATCGCAAAGGTTGGGTTTGTCAGGAAGAACAAACGGCTAATACAATAATCAAGAGAAGATTGGGTTTTGGAAATCACATTTGCATAAGGCGTGGGTATTTTGCATTAACTAGAGTTGGCTAAACTAGGGTAGGGTTATATTAACTAAGCTTCTACTCGGATACCCAAATGGATATCGGATATTATTCGTATCCGACCCGGTACCCGATCTAATTTAAAACCTCATCTGATCGGGTATTTTGCTATATCCGAATCCAACCCGAAACCCGATTTTCGGATAAATACCCGTTTGGATCTTCGGATCCGGGAAATGTGCCCAAGGCTAAGTGCATCCATCAAAAAAAAGATTTGTTGTTGTTTCTAGTAAGGTGCCCCCTATTAAAAGTATTTTTGGATCCGCCCCTGGATGCACATTTCCTATATTTTATGTATACATCTATTGGTAATACACATTGCATCGAGCATACCAAACTAATCTCAGTTGACTATTTCTGAAAATTGATTGTGTCAAAGGAAATGAATAATATATAACCAAATATAGAAGGTTTATTTTATTAAGATGATCTTTATGTCGAATTTAGATAACTTTACACATAGTTACATGTGTTATGGTATAATAAATATAGATAGGAATTCCATCACTTGGGAGGATTATAAAAAGCTTTCATATGTATTAATTTAGTCAACAGGTGAACACGTAGACCATGGCGCCCTTCAATGAAATGCTCATAGGTTTTGTGAAATCTCAATACTTACTGGTGTTTCGTTCCTTAATTTGCTCGTTTCTTTTTTTTGTGTGTCCGATCTTGGTTTACGTTGGTTTAGTCCCCTGGAGCTTCTATATGTATCTTTTCAAGATTATGGGACCCAGACCCGTCCTCGCCATAAGGCAACTGAAGCTTATGCTTCAGGCCATCTTTAAATATTTTGTTTTAAGAGCCACATAATAATTTCCATACTAGACTATTATCAAAAATAATCTTTAATAATTGTGTGGGAAGGTTCAATGCGTAATATATTTACTTTACTTAACCATTTTTTTTTCCTTTTAAACACCTGTTTTGTTTCTTTTTTAGATTCTTGGTACATATTTTTTAATTAAGTCTTATTTTTGTTCATATCTGATGTGATATTCTTATGATTTTCTTATCTCTTTAATTATTACTAAATATATTTTTATCTTTTAAATATATAGTTGCAGTTTAATATAAATCTTTATATGGTGTATTTGTTTTTCTATCATTTTATGAAATTTAAAACTTACAAAAAAATATCTACAGTAAAATATCTATAAATTAATACTCGATAAATTAATAATCTCTTTAAAGTAATAAATTTTGTTGGTCCCAACTTGGACCGGTTCAAAATTTAACATAAATCGATAAAATAATAAGATAAAATTAGAAAGTTCTATGTAAATATATGATCCTATTAAAAATATAAATTAATAATTTATATTTATACATATTTAATATAAGTAAGATTATATTATTATATCGTTTATTTTATATTTACAATGAAATTATCTTTATATTTTCTTGACACTTAGTATATTGTTGATGAGATTTAGTAGTATTATATCTAAAACTATATTTAAATTCTATGAAATATATATTATATACACTAAAAATATAAGAAATTTAATATAAATATCAAATTTCAAAAAAATGATAATAAATATCTATACACTAAAATAAATTATTTTTCTTATTTTAGAATGACTATATTTTAAATAAAAATCTAAATAAGAAAACTTTGGTAAATTAATACCTCTATAAATCAATAAAATTTTAAAATCTCGACATTATTAATTTATAGAGGTTTAACTGTAATTTTGATTACTTTTAAAACTATATAATCAATTGTATCAAATTCACTAAATATGTTTATAGAAAATGATAAAGTCCACAGTTTTTAGGTTGCTTTAGGCCACCATATACTTTGGGACTGCACTGATGGGACCCATTGGTCCCCCATAAGACTTTTCAAATCTTGTCGTTGCGCCTTTTTGGCTCGTAATTATCTTATTGGTACTCTTCTTTCAGGATACGCGAGTCCATGCATCAGTTAACGTACACATGATCAATACCTTCAAACACATTTGTTTTTGATGTCACAAGATGCAACCACATTTCATGTTTGGAGAAAGCCATGATTGTATTAGATTTACGGCTCACACTGTGTTTCTTGAGATCTCTGAATCGCTTAAACAAAGCCCTATGGAGGGTTTTAGGTTCCACAATTATGGTGCTGGCCAACACCAACAGAGATTTGCCAAGTCTGATTTTATTTCCATTTGTTTCAAGTATTCCAAATATTAATTTGTCATTTTCCAGGAAAGCTGCAATAATCATATTTTTTTGTTCCATCTTTCACTGAATCTTGAATACAACAGCCGTGTGCTTCTCACAAATTATTGTGCCTTTTATACGCTGAGCTCCTGTTTATCCAAAGCTCATTCAAGAAATTCCTGAATTACTGACCATAGATGAAGCTCACGAGTCAGGGTAAGGTCAAGTCTCTTAAGCCCATGCAAGTTGTGTACGTATATATTACCGTTAAAGCTTTAGTCTTCCTCTTTCATGTCTTTTTAGTTACTTTTGGGGGTTGACTGAAGTAAAATGGCACTTTATTGTGCAAGAAGAGGTTAGACACTTGGCTAAGTATCTAATATTTAATCAAGTCAACTTGGCTTAGTAGTAAAAATGCTCCAACATGAGTTTCCGCCTTGTTCGAGTAGCATCGGCCATCCATAGACACTTTAAATAGTAAGAAACTCTAGTTTTTTATGGGCGTTATGGGATTAGTCTTTAGGTCTAGAAAGCTTTTAGGATCCCCATAGTTGTCAAAAAAAGAAGTATCTAATATTTATTTGTCTCGGTTTTGCATTGCAAATAAAAAAAAAGTCTAACATATTGCTGGTCAAAGATGTTAGAGATGCCTTTGAAATGAGTCCCTTAGTGAAAGTTGTCTGTCCATATTTGGAACCAAGTGATTGATTATAAGAAAACTAGGGCCGACCTGCCCTACTGGCAGAATATACTTTATTTGTGATCTAGTTTACTATTTTTATATGATTTTGTGATTTGTGTTATAGGTTTAAATTTGTAAAAAAATGTGTATAGTAATGATCTTTTGTCTTTCAAAAAGTTTTAGGTGAGAACACTTATATGTGGTAAGATATTTTTTTTTGTTTACAATATGTTTCTACGTTAAAAAGTTATGTATTGGTATGTTATGAGGCTTTCAAATGATTTTCATATTGTTTCTTTCTAAAAAAATTGATCTCATATTCGATGTCAAATGGTTTGTTATTTTCCTAATATTGATTTTTGTATAGATTAAATAAATATTTTCTTATTTAATCTCGAACACTAACTTTTAGAATCATATCCATCTGGATTGAACGGTTGTGGAATATTTTAAATGTTCTTTGTTACAACTGAAATAAAAAAAAAGTAAAAAAAAAACACGAATTAAATATTTAATTGTATGTTTAAAGAGAATCTTGGATAGAGATCCTTTGTAGATCTTCAATGTGTGCATAACCTAGTAAATTATCAAGTTTTAGTAGAATTGTTTTTTTTAACTTTTGTATACTATCACTTCTATATACTTCATAACATCTAATTTCTACAATTAACTTTTGCATATTTGACTGTTTCCAAAATGGAACAAAAACAATAAGAAACCAAAAATCTGGTTAACAAAAAAAGTTTCATCACCACAGCATAAATACTAAAATTACCAGATGTCCCAGTAATACATTAACTAATGAAAACCAGAATTGTTTAATTTAAAAGTTGCAAGACAACTAATTATTCAGTAAAGGGTAAGAACTTAGGAACCAAAAAGGGAATGGGGAATCTTTTGGCCAGTTTCATTGTCTATTTGTCTCCATAGTTGGAACGAACATGACCCTTTATGTTTCTTAAGATTTGGACCCTTGTCAGTATCCGTTGTTTCCTTCTTAGTGTTGACCAGTGAGGAGCTGTTGGACACTTCTGGACAGCCTTCGATTGTTAGTTTGAATATGAATCAACTCAAAGGACGAAAGGAGATAAAAGAAAAGTATTCCGATGATAAATCGACCTAACTGAAACTAAATCGACCCAATTGAAGCCATAGAGAAAAACAGAGAGCGATGGTCAATAAGGCCTACTTTATGCAGAAACCTCGGTCCAGCTCTCCATTGATATCCACTTCACTATCAATAATGGCTTTCTCTTTATTCTTCACTGCCTTCATCCTCCTCCTCCTCTCCTCCATCACCGCCGCTTTACTCCTACTGTTTTTCTCTCTTTTTCGACAATTGTCTTCTTCTAGGAAGTCTCGAGCTTCCTCTAACGCGGGAGCTTACAGGCGAGAAGACTTTGCCATTGTGCTCTGCAAACGTTTTTTAGAGTTAACATGATGCGAAGAATAAAATTATGAGATTTACAGAATCAAGTCTTACCTATTTATATATGTAGATTGACCGACTGGAAGCAAGTTGGGAGCATTGAATGAAGAATCATGGAAGGAGTGGGAGAGATGGAGTTAAGAACTTTAATGACATTGATTGAATCCGGTTGAGTTATGTAACGTTGCTGATTTTGCATTGCGGAAGGGAAGAAGTCCAATCGGTTTGACACGACAATAGCCCACACCGGAGATTGACCGGAAAATACACATCCTCCGTACGTAAATGAAACTCCATTCTCGGTTCAGAATCGCAGAGTTCAAAAACGGCCAAAACCCTAAAAATGGTTAGTCATGGTATTGAAGACGAAGACAAAAAATGGTGGGCTCCGATCATGTATATTAAAGCCCAAATAACTAAACTCTTAAAGCCCAAAATTAACCAAACGGAAAGAAACAAAATTGGACAAATGGCACATTTATATGACGTATTTTCTGACGTGGCCAAGAGAGAAGAAAAGTTAATTTTATATATATGGATTACTAGGTAATAACTTGATTATTAATTTGATTATTTTTAGTAAAGAGATATTAAATATATTTAATCTGAATATATGATCGGTTTTAAGTTATTTTTTTCCCTTTTAATCTCCTAAAATATAATTATCATTTTAACTCAATATTTATTTTAGTTTGTTCGGTTATTTGTTTTTATGTTTTTGGTTTTTTCGGTGATAGCCAAAAATTACTATTATTTGTTTCTTTTTATGTTATGAATTTTAGATATGCGTGATGTCAAACTAATTATTAAAACATATAATAATTAAAGAAATAAATTATTAAAACAAATCATTTCACTACAATTTGGTCGTTAGTAAAAGAAGCATTTAAAAAATATATTTCAACTTCAAAAAAAATTAGATACTTCAGTTTGGTGAATACTCAGTTATAAGGTGCTCGCATTAAAGTACACATGTATATATATGTAAAAGTATCTAAAAATGGTTGATAAAATATAAATATACTGTTAATTAATAATAAATAATATTTTTGTTCAAAATAACATATGAAAGATCAAAATTTTAAAATAAATAAATTAAAAATAAAATAGACATATAAATTAGTGATTTTTTCATATAAATAAAATAAATTTATATCCCTAAATATGAGTGGACATGAATCGAAATATCCGAGTATTTGTAGGCATTCGTGTCAATTCGATCTTTAGCCACTTGGATATTTTGTGATTTAGAAATCCAAAACATTTTAGAATTTTAAAGAATATTCGAGTTGATCCGTAAATAAAATATATTTTTAAATAAATAAAAAAATCTAATAATATTTTATTAGAAAAATAAAATTATTTAATTTTTAAAAAATTCTAATACCTAATATAATAAATTTAATACATAAAATATTGTAAAATTTATATAAATTATAATATATAACATATATGTATATATATAATTCATTACATATATGTATATATATGCATATAACGAAAAAATATATATCCATTCATAAAAATATTGGTATTTGTGTTTGCTTCTTTTACGGATATTGTATTTTAGTATTTGATTTGCTTCGTAGAGTTACGGATATCCATATTTTTTAGTTCAAATCAAAAGGGATAACGAATTGAATCTAAATTTATATATATTTTTACAAGTTTTATATATATAAATAATTTAGTTTTCGATTCGTAATCTTTTTTGATTCGAACCGAAATATTCGGAGTTTTATTGGATCATGCATGTGAATTTTAAATTGAAAAAATATATAGTGTGAACACATTTATGAATATACTGTGAACACGTCATTATATTTATTATCAAATCTTTGTAAGACTGCTACGTGTTCATTATAGTGTGAATATATTTTTTAGAATGCTTCTTCTTTAATATATAAAAGATTAAAAATATTAGTTATTACCGGTTGAACCGACATGTATTTTTTTTCTCGGAGTAGAAGTATTTGAAATGAAGGTGATAACTATGTACACATCAAAAGTTGCAAAATATTAAAAGTAAGTAATAACTGAGGTGATGATATTTCTATTGTTCTGTTAGTTAATGATAGTGTTACCGAGAAGTTGGCCAAGCGAGAAAAACCAAACATTTATATTCAGTCAGTATTAGAGATTTCAAGAAACTTGGTTAAGACCGATGATATCTTTCAGCTTAAAATAAATATGAATGTGTAATGAATATATCTCAACATTAAACAAATACAAATACCTTTCGAAATATAGATCTAACAACAAACCTTAGTTATTGAAAGTGATAAAAGAAAGATGAGGATTGGAGATAAGAATCAAGTGGTCGAGATTTTGATGACGCTAAGGACGTAGCTTGCAAAATAGCTCATCTGCATGTGAGGCCTATTTTAGTTTTAATAAAAATACTTGATAGTTTTGTAGCCAAGGTCCTGTTATTCCTGAAACCATTGAAAATCATTAAGATGCAACGCACACGATCTAGCTCTACTGTTAATAGAATTGGATGAGTAATAGTATACCTCATCGCCTATATCATTCATGTACAGGTTCAACCAAACCAAGCTCTTGCTTCTCTTGATGTATTCTGCTACACAGAAGGCACCAGCCATCAAAGAGTTAATCTTGACAATATGAAGAGTGTTTTGGTAAAACATCTAAAACAAAAAAAAAACCTTTGTGGGAAGATAGACCAGCCATCAAAGCAGGAATCCCTTCATCTCCGATGGAGTTTCCATGCAAATGAAGTTCCTGCAAAGTAGAAAGACCAACGGTTAAAAGAATTAACTCTTTGCTGGGAAAGATAGTGATTCATAATATTTTACTATCAAATGTTTCTCTTAACGCACAGAAAGAGACATGAGGAGTATGTGTACCCGTAAAGACTTGTTACTCTCAAGCCCATTAGCTAAAGCATTGGCACCCAAAGCACACCATAGTTTTTACTGAAACAGATTATCCATAAATCAGCATGTCAGGAATATGAAATATCTCGATAACATGAGACTAAGAAAAACATCCATCTTCGATCTTAAACTCACTTGAGATGTAAATTTCGTATCGTATTGCTCTCAAGAAGAGCCCCAGCAAGACTTGTGAATCCCTACCTTCATTTCAAAAGAAAAAGGGGAGAACACACACCAGATTCAATTCATAAATATGGATGCTGTTGTGAAATAAAAGAAATTTCGTGTGTCTCATTAACAATAGATGGACTCCTTATATAAGGAGTTACAAAGTCATAACACTAATGGGCCTAATACATAGTGGACCACTAATGGTTGCTGGACATCCACAAACATATAATTCATAACACTCCTCCTTGGATGCCAGAACCGTATATAGCTCGTAGTGTGCTTAATGTTGCCTCATTAAAACCTCTTCTGGAAAAACCAAAACCCAATGTGGTAAAAGGGAAACCAAAGACAGGAAAAAGAGTACAACACACATCACTCCCCCTGTTCTGGACCTTAGTGTAGGTCCTTGAGTCTGCACGTCCCAATCTGGTGCATAAGCTTCTCGAACGTCACAGTCGGTGGTGCCTTGGTGAAGGGATCAGCTGGTTTCTCCCTTGAGTGAATTGGTAGCTTCTTGGACGTCTTTATGTCTTCTTGACCTCCATTAAGATGTGGTCAGGATGTACATCTTTGCTGCTGATCACTCCATGCCTTGGTCGAACTGATGGCACTCGAACGGTACTCGGATGGACTTATAATCTGCGAACAAACATTACTCGCAGGTCCTTTCATGTCCCACGGATTCTTTTGGTCATATGGCTTTACCATACCGTGGACACTATCATATATTGAGTCATTGGA
>JABAYD010057806.1:0-10580 GCA_014822095.1 Diplotaxis tenuifolia
ACTAGACCAGACATTGCTTAAAATTTAAAATTGGTTATCAAATCTTCCTAAGTGATTTTCTTTTATGATTTGTTCATGCTCCAGTTAGCTGAACTCTGGCCAAACAGATTAATGGACAATCATGGGATCAAGCGTGCCATTTGCCGGGCAAAAGAAAGGCGTAAAGCATTACACGAAAACCTTGGGAAGCAAATGGTATTAAAAAAATTCTCAGCTTTTATGCCATTATCTCTCGCAGTGTGATCGATCTTTCATCAGTCATTCATCTTATTGAAGGATCAAGGGAAGATGACGAAGAGGAAACAGACACAATTGGTGGTACAAAAATCAGAGGGTACATCTTGCCCCGACAAGGCTTCAGGTGTTGGGGATAAAGAAAAAGGTGTTGTCCCAAGCGCAACCACCAAGTCCTTAGTCCATACCCAACCTACAGTGGACTCGTCCCGTGACAAGTCAAAGCAGAAACATGAGAAACTAAAAGGAAGCTCAAGCTCTAGCAACCCTTCAGGAGAAGCAAAGGCAGCCAGAAAAAAGAAAGAAAAGAGGTGTAGACGAATCTCACCTACCCACAGTGAAGCAGAAGACACGTCCCCAGGCTCCCCTGGACCTGAACCTGCCTAGTTAAGTAGCACTGCATAGTCTCTGTTTTAAGTGTTTGTTTTTTTGGTAGTCAAAGTTTGGCTCTAGCCTTAACTTTTGTAGCTTTTGAAGTATAAAGGTCAAAATTGTAATTTGCCCATAATCGTATCTTATAAATCTATTGTCGGCCCAATCAAGTGTACTAACAGGCCTCACAAAGCAATAAAAAGCCCAAAGTCAAATTAAATGAATGAAGCTCACTGACCAGTGAACATTCCCGCGTCTCTCTCGCGCTCTCTCCACTCTCTCTCTCTCTCTCTCTCTCGATCTAATCAGGCGATAGACTATCCGGCGCCTCGAGAATCCACCATCATCCGCCGATTCTAGGGTTTCAATTCTCCATAGCCATTACCGATTCGGAGAGGTAGGGAGATAATCGCGCCGTTTAGGTTCCCGGCGACGATGAAGACGGCGACGCAACTGTTCAAAGGGGCAAACGTGTTCATGTCCCGGAACCTCGTGCCTCCCGAAGTCTTCGACACTCTTCTCGACACCTTCAAGCTTAACGGCGCCGAAATCTTCCTCTGCTGCGATCCCTCCCGGAACAGTCCCTCCGACTTCCACGTCATCGCTTCTCCCCAGCACGTGCGCATTTTTTAATTTTTCTAACTGCAATTGCATATACATTCCGAGTAAAAATCTGCTCTTAGCTTCGTTTTGTAATTTGCAGGAGAAGTTCGAGGATCTTAAAGCGAAGGGTTGTAACTTAATAGGTGAGATGAGATTCGTTTATTTTTCTTCTCGCTTGAATCTGTGTTTGTGAGTGTACTTAACAAGAGGCTAATGTTTACTGCGATGCAGGTCCACAATGTGTGCTCTCCTGTGCCAAAGAAGGTAGACCGCTGCCACAAGGGGGATTCACTTGTTGTTTAGCCATGGATGGTCTTAAGGTTCTTGCTTCTGGTTTTCAGATTGATGAAAAGGTACTTCTTCATCTTCTCCATGTGAATAGTGACTCTATGTTGTCTATGCTGTGACAATTACTTAGAAGACTCATCCCTATAACTGGTTGATTGTAATTGTTTTCAAGGTCAAGATTGAGAAGCTAGTTACTTCCATGGGGGGAGTTTTGGTTTCCCGAACTTCAGATGTCAACTTCGTCATTGTGAAGAACGTCTTGGCTGCCAAATACAAGGTCTATTTCTCAAAGCTTGCAATCAATATATTCCTTTACTCTCTAAAGGTCTACACATATGAAGATTAGCTTCATTGCTTTATTGACATATCAATAGTACTATTTCTATTCATGCAGCTCGAAAGATTATTCGAATTATGTTAAGTAGACTAGAGTATTTTTTTTTTTCAGTTTGTTTTACTTCACTCTAATAAGCACTAGGATATGAGTATTACATGTTCCCTGTTGTACATAATGCCTTCATTAGAAGAAGAGAGGCTTTTAAGCGGGAGTAAAGATTTAACATGCTCCTAGTGATGGATCTCGATCTGCTAATTTGCAGATGGTAGCCAAATTATGTATATGACACTTAGTTCCATTGCAAGTTTAGTTTTAAAAGTGAAACAACTCGCCTTCCTGAAATTATTGTGAATTAGTCTTGTGCCACTGATGACTAATCGTTATTTACTATATCCTGAAGCAGGGCGAACTGATGAGGTTTTTAAGCTGTTCAAACCAGCTATACCTGTTGCATCGTGACAACTAAATGTATTTTATTCTTTTTAACTTGCAGTGGGCCCTGTATGTTCAGAAGAAGCCGGTTGTTTCACTGAGTTGGTTACATCAGTGTTGGAATGAGCACCGTGTGGTTCCGCAGGAACCATATAAGATTCCTCCTTTTTCTGGGTTGAGGATCTGTGTCACAAAAATTCCAGCAGGTTAGGAAATTGGTTTGTTCAACATTTGCGAATCAGGTTCTTTTTGATAGTTAATCAGTAATTTATCATCAGACCAGCGTAAGGGAATGGAGAAGCTAATTTCAGAACATGGAGGGAGGTATTCTGGGGAGCTAACAAAGACGTGCACACATCTGATTGCTGATATATCCTTTGATTCAATATTCGAAAATTTGCTAATCATAGGTCATTTTTTGGTACATTTAGTTATGCTGTCATGCTGATAAGTTAGCTGTAGTTAAGGTCTGCTACTCGGGTTCTCTAAAGTTTGAAGAAATGTGAATATAACCATAACATGGTTAAAATGTAGTTGCCTTAAAACTTGCTAAATTCCTGGGCATAAAAAATAAGATTTCGTAGTTTTCTTAAATGAAAAATTGTAGCCTTGACATTGCATACGCTCCTGAAGGTGACAAATACAAAGTTGCTCGGAAATGGGGTCACATTCAAATTGTTACGCGGAAATGGTTTGAGCAGTCCATTGCTAGAAAAGGTGAATTTGGTTCTTAGCACCCTTTACGTTCTCGGACTGATTATTTCTCTAAGTTAACACATTCAGTCGATGTTGGTCTCACATGTCACCCTGTTATGTGCAGTTTGTCTCAATGAAAAGTTGTATCCTGTTCTGGGCTCTATACCCTTGAGTAGAGGGGTGAGAGATTTAGGAAAACATGATAATCAAGAAAAAAATTCTGGATGTCCAGTGTCACTATCACATTCGACTGCTGTTGCGGAAGACTCGTATGCTTCTTATGCTCAGTCTAGAGAGTCAGATATGGAAACATGTGCGTCACAAAATCTTCTTTCCACATCTACAAATCCCAGTACCCATGCTAAAGAACCCAGTCAAGGCCCAACTACAGAGCCGGAAGAGCGAAATATTGATGATTGTACTGCTAGGGATTCAGAATTTGAAGACAATGATCTGTACTTATCAGATTGTAGAATTTTCCTGCTTGGGTTTGAAGCTTCTGAAATGCGTAGACTTGTTAAGTTGATCCGTAAAGGTGGTGGATCACGGTATATGATGCTTCGAGACAGCATGACACATATTGTTGTTGGAACTCCTTCAGAAAGGTAAGCTCAATCTTTGCATTGCCAAAGTCAACATCTGTTGCTCTATTATTTTCCCTTTTTGTTTTCTTGTAGCTTTGATCAAATTCTGATAGGTCTCTCTAAATATATTCTCTTTAACATTATGATCTTTACATAGAATAATCATTTACAGTGAGAAAAAGGAGGCGAGGAGTGTTGCAGCTTCTGGTGTCATTCAAGTAGTTACACCCAGTTGGCTTGAAGACTGTGATCGTGAGAAAAAAGAAATCCCCATTCATAAAATATATACTGCTCACAGCTTGATTCTTCCAAGAGGTCTGTTCTTAACTCATTTCATTATTATTTTTTTAATTATCTCGGACCAATTCCAGCCATCCAAGATGCATCACGACATATAAATGCGTATTACACTTCTCTAACTAACCTGTTTTGTCACAGATTCTGCATGCTTGACCAAGGGATCTCGTGCAGGAATGTCAGGTATGGAAAAGGGTAAAATAACTTTTCCTCAGCCCATGGCGTATGATTCTCCTTCAAGGAGTGTTGATGTCTCAAATGAGGCAGCAACTTTGCGGGGAAAGAATAAAGAAGCAGTGCTGGACATTGGTAGGAAAGGTGAGGTTCACGTGGAAAGAAAAACAGTATCACCCAAGCAAAAAGAATCACCTAATTCCCTAGCTACTAATAAAAGCAAAGAACAGAAAATTCAATGTGAATTCAGTGGCCAGAGCAAGGAAGAAAGACAGTCATCAGTATTTACGGGGAAGATATTTTGTTTCTCAGATTCTTTTCCTGAAAATAAGGTAAGTAGTCTTTAGAAGATTAGGCTTTCCTTGTCTTGCACTGCTTTCTTGTCTGAGAATGCATATCTGTGGTCATTTGATTGATGTATTCCCTTATTGTGCAGCGACCCGAAATCTTGGAATGGGTGAATCAAGGAGGGGGAGAAGTGGTAAATGATCCTTTTATAAAGAAGACACATTTTACTATTGAATGCCATGGCATGTTCAGGAGTGCTGGGACTATCCAAACTATTTATGTCTCGAGTCACTGGGTTCGATCTTGTTTAGAGGTATTCTTCTTCTTAATGTTCATCTGTTATCTACCGGTTATGCTATCTATGCTGTGGAGTACTGTCTCTAACTGCTATACCATCGTTTCTTTAACCCTTTTATATCTACATTAGCTTTCCATTGTAATTGTTTTGTACCGGTTATACTTCCGTTTTATCCTTATGTAGCTTTATTTTTCTGGCTTATTTCCTAAGCTGTTTTTTTTTGTGATGTAGGATGGTTGCTTGCTTGATGTTAGTAGTCATATCCTCTATTCGCCTCTTCCCTGCCAGACTCCTTTGCCTGGATTTGAAAGCCTTCGCTTTTGTGTTTCCCATTATGAAGAGAAGGATCGATTACTCCTGAAAAATTTGTGTTTTGTTCTTGGAGCAAAGTTTGTGCTAAAACAAACCAAAAAAGTGACTCACTTGCTATGCAAATTTGCTCATGGACCTAAGTATGACGCAGCTGCCAAGTGGGGAATAGTTCCCGTGACATCTGACTGGATCTATGAATGTGTTAGACAGGTGGGCCTATGTTTTTGAAATTATTTCTTTCACATGGGATCGTTAGAATCTAACGGATAGTCCTGTTTCTTGTGCAGAATCAAGTTGTTTGTCCAGATAACTATCATCCAAAGGAAATGACCACTCAAGACCGAGAAACAGGGATTGGCTTGACAACTCAATTTCACACGCAGTCTGTGCCAGTAGCCTCAAGGGACACTGATTCTCTGCTTGTAAGTCACTCTGAAGACAGGGAAAAATCACAAAATTTTGCTGGCAAAAATGGCTGCGATAAAAGTGAGGTAAACAGCAGACTTGGAGAAATTGGAAGGGAACAGAGTTTTCCGTCTAAGAAGGCAAAACTTTTTAGAGATGGTCAAGAGCCTGATGCGTTTCCCATGGATGAACATCTAAGTAATTTTACCCGCCCTTTCAAGTCTGGAGATGGCATTGATTCTGGAAATGACGTAGCAAGTGGTCGTGAAGTTCCAGATGTGGCTGATACTATTGAGGATCTGCTGGAGCAGACGAGTAAAGTGAGTACTATTTACCTTTTTTCTCCAGTTATTTAATCCAAGTTATATTTTCTCAGTATTGACCTCTTTTTCTGTTTAGATTCAAGATCAGAACTCTCCTGGGAGTACGAGGATTTCAGAGAAAACCGTATCCTTATTTGTGTGCTCATTCAATTTTTTTAATGTTTGGAATAGTTCGACTCCTTGATGATAAAACAGCTTTTTCCAAGTAGTGAACAATACAACAGCGGGAATCATTCTGTGACTGGCCTGTCTAGACACTGGATAAACAGGTAGCCTAATATTCATCAGTTGCAAGCATTTTGCAGCTATTTCTGGAATCAACCTTTTTCGTTTTTTTTTTCTAATCCTAAAGTTCTTGCTAGTACTTATATTTCTGTATAATATTTTAGCATGACAGTACGAATATTAATAGAGTGTAAGCAGACTTATGGTGTGCAATGATCTGAGACTAGACTCGTCTCAAATCGAAACGCTGTTCGTATAAGAACTCATGTTTACATATTAAACTCTGATGTGTTTTTCAGGGTCCAGGAGAATAACGATGCATGCAAACCTCCAAAAGATGTAGCTACAGGCACTTACGGAAACTTTAGTGAGACGCAGACAGAATCGCAGGTTATGACTCTTACTCTGGATAATAGTCAGTTTTCTAGAAACCAGTTCTGAATGAAAAATGAAACTGCGCGTAAACCTCTTCCGCTTTATACCCTTTATAATATTTAATTCAGAACGTTTAACTCTTAATCCTTGCTCGCTTGATATCTTGCTAGTTTAAACATGCTCTTATAAAACGTGTCTTGGAACATTGAGTTTATCCTCTGTGATTGTGTGTTTAAAAAGGCCAAACAACGGTAATCTCACTGCGGTGGAGAACATGTGGCATCTTATATATATTATCGTTTACAGCCTAAAGTTTGTGATTGTACCACTTAACAATTTTAAGAACACTACAGGTTGTTGGTTATGAGGAAGATCTTTCAGGAAGGCAGATGCTTATCGATAGAGTTAGAACACGAAGCAGCTTAACATAAAAAGAGATGAGAGTGAGGTTGTGTGTGAAATAGAGAGAAGAAAACATTCACCATTGTATTTTGTAATGTTGCAAAGACAAACATCCATTACAGAAACAGCGACTTAGCTGCATCAGAAAGTCATAAATCACATGTACACAGACACAATTACAAAGCTAATGAAATGATGCACACACACATGGATTAACTCAAGTCACAATAAAGATTCATACATCAGTCGAAAAGAAAAATCAGAAACAAACAAAAAAAAAAACAAAGCCAGAAGATACGATGCCAAATTATCAATTATTAAATTTGGCATTTGAGACAGTGATACAAAACATTTAGAGAGACTTTACAGCAAGAAAACGAGGCTCCTTAGGCATGAACTTTTGGTTTGCATACACATACATGTAATCTCCAAACACAAACTTTGGATACTTCTTCTCACTTCCTTCCTCCGTCCCTGCTGCCGCCACTGCCGCCGGCCCAATGGCCGCCTTGTACGACGGATTGTAAAACGAAGCAATAGACCTCCTGCTCCCTTCCTCCCTCGCCAACACCCTATGCCATGCACTCTTATACCTACCAAAACCCATTTTCAGCTAAACCGGTTTAATTTCAAGTAAACCAAAACCGGTCTGTGTTATATAGTATACCTTCCGTTGCTAAGAACTTCAATCTGATCACCAGTGTTGATAACAATAGCGTTAGGCATCGGCTGAACATCGATCCACACACCATCTTTCAACACTTGAAGACCATCGTACTCATCGTCTTGGAACAGCAACACAACACCTCCTGCATCAGTATGAGCCCTAAGGCCATTGACTAGCTCAGGATGAGGACAAGGTGGGTAATGACTGACTTTGGTTCCAAAGAAAGCTGTCTCTTCTCCATCTTCCATCCCTTCGTTAAAAGCTTTCTTTATGTATCCTTTAGGTAAACCCAAGTTCTCGTCCATCACTTCCATCATCTTGCTCGCTAGCTTCCTCACTTCTCCTCTGTATTCTAGCATCGTCTCTCTGTTTTGGGATAGAAACAGAGTACATAAAGTTATGACCTTTGAATCGAATTTCTCTGTTTTATTTGAAAACAGAGCACATAAAGTTACAATTTTTGAATCGAATTTTATTTGATTTAAGGTTTTAAAGTTTGTTTGTTTGTTTACTTGAGGCCGTGAGTGTTGGATGGCCATTCGTTTTGGTTATGGTCTAAGAGAGTGAAGACATCTTCCCAGTCAACGTTCTCGAGCTTCTCGTTGGAGTTTTTCTCAAGCAACTCGTTGAGTAGCTTCACGGGAGTTGAGGTCTTGAATGCTTCTTCTCTCTCTGTCTTGTAGCAATCTGAGCTCAGCTTCTTTACCTTGTTCAGAAGCTCCAATGGGATCCCATGGTTCACCAGCTACACAGAGAACAGAGTGAGACATAAGTTAATGAGAACAGAGGAAGATAAAGTTTTGTTTTTTTTTTATGTTAGAGATCCGAACCTGAAAGAAACCCCATTCTTCGCAAGCCTTAGCGATCTCAGAGAGTGTCTTCGCTCTTTCTTCACCATTGATCTTGGAGAAATCAATCACAGGAATCGCCATTTTCAGATCCGTGAAGAGCGTGAGATGTGTAGTAAGCAAAATGCTCTGTTTTTGGAAAGTCAAAGACACGACTCTGTTTTTTTTTTTTGTAATTAGATTAAGTTGTGAGGAGATTAGGGAAAAGCTTAGGGCTGTATTTATACTGCTACTCCCATATTTACCACATGACTGTTACCGTTGAGTCTTACATTCATATTGAAAAGAAGTTAAAATAACTTAGATGCACTAAAACCGATGTATTTAGGAGAGTTGATTATCTTGAAGCAGTTACAGACTTACAGTTTAGTTCATCTTCTTAATGTAGTACTAGTATTAGTTTAAAAAAAAACAAATAGTTACATTTGCGTAATCTTTTGACATTAATGATCTCGACAGTCAACAGTCGACAGGCTTTGACGTTTGACCAACCGGTTTCACCGTTAATTTAGGTTAGTGCCAACGAAGCCATGTCAATGAAAAATATCATTTTAATGGGAAAAATGTTAGAATAGTACTAAAAAGTTTTTGTCACAAATATAACACTTAATAATAAAAATGACTAAAATAAAACTTAAATGTTTTATAAATTATTCATTTTTTATCCATTAGGTTAACTAATTTATACTTTTTTTGTTTAGAGTTGAGAAATTAGGTTTTGGGAAAAGAATTTTCAATTTAAAAAAAAATTAAAAAAATTTAAAAATTTAAAAATAAAAAATGTTATTTTGGTCATTTTAGTTTTTGAAAGCTATTTTTATGACATAAAGTTAGGAATGTGCTATTTTGGAGTTTTACCAATTTTAATTCTTTTGAAAAAAATTAATAAGACTCTTTCATTCTTCACATTTAGAAGTATCAAAAGTCATGAATCAAACAAAATTTACATGATTAAAATAGTATATTTGCCATATTATCATCCAATAGCTAATATATGTCCAAAAAATATTTTACTTTTGGAATAAAAAAGTCATAGATCAAACCAAACTTTCATGATATTTTTCAAAAGTTATATTGTCTTTAGCTAGGACCACAAGTTAACCATATTTTTGCAATCTCAGATCATACAGTCTAACATCGAGCAATTTGTATTGCAACAAAAGCATTATTTGGATATATAAGCAATTTTATATATAACTGAAGCCCCTTTTTATCTTATAAGTCATGAACGTGGAATGTAAATTATGTAATAATAGCTTTGCGAATTATTATCAAAATAATAAATAGACTATTGTTTTCATTGATGATTTCCTGTATTGTAGGCAGAAGAAAGATCATATCACAATTCGAAGCTATAAAATATAAAATGTAATAGTAGATGATTTTTTTTTGTCTTCATAGTAGAAGATGACTAACGAAATAGTATTTACAAAATCACACGGAAAGTTATTAGTTGAAATAATTGTTAAGCACAGCACATCCATCACTGCTGTACACATGAACAGGTGATGCCTCTATGTTGTATTCATCCTAAATCTCAAATCTCAATACCTTTTATTACTAACAAAATAGATGTTGAGAGTTGAGATCCTACTACAATATATAAAATATATAATGTTCTTGCAAATTTATGTTTCGGTCAAGTCGGTAGATAATAGATCATGACAGAAAACTTGAAGTGGTTGACTGTTAAACACATTAATTAACTTTTTTTTTGTAGTCAAAACAAAGTAATTATCTTTATATTCGATTGTTAATATACTAAAGGTACTTCCGGAGTTGTACTTCGTAGCAAATGTGTTAAGTTGTTTATTCCATTTCGTTTTCCATTTAGGTTTTGACATTGGATTCTTCTTTTATTATAGGTTAGCACTCTGAACTAGTTAAAACCAATTCATAGTAACTACATCCAGTTCAATAAAAAAAATGGTTCCATATGTCGGTGTATGTGTGTGTAACTGTGTATAATGTTTCTTCTTTTGTATACATATGATAGATTGTGAATTATGATGGCTTGTGATAGAGTTAGAATCAAGTCTTAATTATTTGATTTTGCTAGTAGATAGGAAAGTGGTTTGTTATACTGCAATGTTTAACATTATTAATACGTCTGCCTTTCATAATTATTTGATTTTGCTAGTAGTTGAGATTGTGATTTGTAATATGGATCTCTTTATACGTTTGCTAGTATTATTGACATTATTAATACATTTCCATTACATGCTAGTAGATTAGTTGATATATGACTTAATGATAAATAATAATCTGTTTTGCACCCATTATTTCACAAGCAGACAGTCACTGGCTCACTGTAAACCTTCATAAGTTCATACACTAATTAACAAATAAAGCAAGCATAAACTAAATCCCGAGAAACCTTTCTTTTCAAATTTGTAGCCAATATTGGTATATTGGACCAG
>JABAYD010057815.1:971-15808 GCA_014822095.1 Diplotaxis tenuifolia
AATTTATAAAGTAAAACAAAAAAAAGAAAAAAAGGAAATGATCCAAAATGACTTTCATAGGTAGATTTATTTAAATTCCCTTTTAATAGTATAGATGAAAAACGAGCAAGACCGTAGCTGATATTTTGGTAATGACTTTTTTCCGTTGATTAAAATAATTATTTATTTTGCGTCAAAATAACGTACAAGAAATATCACCGCGAACAAAGCTCTTCCGTTCACTCATCTTTTTACAATATGAAAGGATAAAAAAAATAAAAACTCAGAATTCTCAAGTCGTGAATCAAAAACACACACAAAAACAAAAGGAAAATGAAAAACATATTGCACAATTTAACGAAATATCCTTCGAGAAAAGGGAAAAGTGATGTGGCAAAGGCAGATGATACGTTGGATTGGTTCGAGTCAACACTTAGGGAAATCCGAGGGAGGAGAAGGGAGCTTCTGATTTGGAAGATCTCCATCCAGAACCACCCAAGCCATCGTCAAACCCCAACTCAAATGAATCTCAATGTGGCAATGCATGAACCACACACCTGACACCATCAAACAAAAACTATTAAGAAACTGTAGTTTTTTTTAACATTGAAAATTATCATCAATGCTATAATATTTGCTATTCAAAACCGCATAATATATGTTGTAACATTAAAGATAGACGTAAACCATTACCTGGGTTATCAGCGAGGAAGCGGATGGCAACCCAACCACCAGAAGGGACATTGATAGTGTTTCGTTCAACCGGATCAACTAGGTTATACTGTTTTGGGTCGCGGGTCGGGTCAAAATTACCAAAGCCTTGACCTACCACGTAAAAGTTGTAGCCATGAAGATGAATAGGGTGTGCCTCGATACCCAAGATGCTAGTGCCTTGCAAGACCAGTTCAACAGTTGTGTTGTACTTCAAGACCACCACTTTGGTCCCTCTTGAGACCATTGTGTTGTTTGGTGGCGTACCCGTGTAATTAAATGGGAAAACAGGGGCAGTTGGAAAATTGGTCGTGAACACTTTCTTAGACATACCAGAAAAGTATGATTGTAATAGTGAAGTCTTGTTTGGTAAGATAAAAGACACATTGTTGATAGATGCTGCAAATTTCGTGGTATTAGTTGGTCCTTGGCAGGTCTGGTTTTTAGGACAAGGGTTGGTTCCTAAACCCACCGTAAAGAAAAACTGTTTGTCTACAGTTTTTGGCACGTTTGCTGGAAATTTAGAATTCGCCAAACTTCTAAACATTTTTGTGAAATTCGCCGCGTAGCTCGTACTGTTGATAGGAGGTAGAGAGGGTTTAATAACCGGAAGGTTTTTAGAAGAGTTAAAATGGTTTGACATAGGTTTATGGTGGTATTTGAGAATCCCTGCGACGGTTGTATTATCGATTGTTCCTTGGCCCGTGAAGTAAGGTCTTGCAAGCATGTAAAAGGTTGCATTCGGGTGAATAGGTTTGGTTTTGAGTAGTACGTTGGTGGTTTGTCCCGGACCAAGCAGCACAATGTTGGTTTGGAATGGTTTAACGTAGCTAGCGTCAGCTTCAACCACTGTCAATGTATGATTGGCTATGGTAAAGAAGAGTTCATCATCGAGTGCAGCATTGATCAGTCGTAGTAGATATGTCTTTCCAGGTTTCACAACCAACTTGTATGTGTCTGAAAAACAAATTTAGGAATAGTAAATATTGCAAAAAAAAATTTGGCTTTTAGTTAAAAAAAAAAATTGGCTTTTAGTTTTGGACTAAACAACTTAAGAAATATGATAATTACCTTTTGCGGAGCAATTATATAATGGGCCTGGTAACCCGTTAAAAGTATGAGCATCAGAGGCATTTGGGCCTGCACCAGTCTGAAGAGCTTGTTGTACCACTGCTTGAGGATCAGCATTAAACCACTCACCTATAAACAAATCAAAATCATCAACTGTTACATCCCTTAAACATAACACTAGTCTTTTGGGACTCGTAAAGTTACATGTTCAGAAGAAAATTTACCAAAGATTATAGGTACTTGTTTGTAGGGTTTGGGAAAAGGATAAGGTTGGTGGAGTTTAGGGAGAATGATCAATGGTCCGTACACGGTGGCTCGCATCCATTGAATGTGTGCATGCCACCACAAGGTTCCTCTTTGTCCAATCACTGTGAAGTTGTAAACATAACTTTGTCCGGTCTGAATTGGACATTGTGTTACATACGACGGTCCATCTGCCCATCCGCTCCTTAGCTGCCGGATCCCATGCCTACATTTTATACATTCATTTATTTATTGAGCCTCAGAGAAAATTAAAACAAGGTTTGAAAATTTTATTATTATTGTAAGACTATAAGCAACTAATAATTTACCAGTGTATGGAAATGTTATTGGAGACATGATTAACAACTTTGATCTGTAGATTATCTCCTTCTCTTGCAGTAACCTTTGGTCCTGGGAATTTTCCGTTGACTGCGACGATGGTTTTTGTCTTGCATAATCTTGTGATGTTTTTAAGTTGAATCTGTCAGAAGGGAATTGGAATAAGTGATTAAAAATATCATATATTTAACATAAAAAACAAAGATTTTAACTGATAAATAAAAAAAAAATTATTTATAATTACATGGAAGGTGTAGTGTCGCGTGATTCCTGCAGACGCTGCGTTGATGCTACAAGTTATGGTGACCAGATATGCCACGAGAAGATAATGCCAAGTAGCCATGTATACTATTTAGTTGAATACTGAAGGGAAAGTTTGTTTTTAAATTTCAAAACATTTGTATAAGAAGTAATGATTTTCTTTCTGTATCGTTTTCTGGTGAAGCTCTCAAGTGGTGTGTAAATAGAAGTCCAATGTTGTTTTTATATAAGGGAAAGAGGCGAATGGTAGGGCAGTGGTTGGTAACAAAAGTAAGGAAAAATATATTCGTGGTTTATTAGGATAAGTGATGAGTGAGATGATTAGTGTTGGTGTTCCGAAAAAAGATGATTAGTGTTGATGTTATAGTTTGTCCAATTGTTGACGGTCCGAGTGAATTCTAAGTTAACTAATTGTGTGCGTAAACAATGGTAACCACAGCTCTACATATAATTTTGTGTACCAACAAAATGATGATATATTTTAAAAAATATTAGACACAAATAGGTATCGAGGTCTTAGCTAAAAATCACTTCATTTTCTATAGAAACTCATGCTTTGGTATAACTAAATTTATTATAAAAATATTAAAAACTATATTATAACTATTCCTATTTTTTATAATTAATGATGAAACAATATTTACTCATTTTATTATAAACTTCTACAATGAATGTTGCTTATATGATACACAAATTGACTAAAACATCATATAATATAAATCAGATTATTAATTAAACAAAAATAGAAATTCAAAAATACAACACTGCATATCAAAAATTAATTTAGGAACTTACAAATCCAAAGATTAACTGTTTATATCTTTTCACTTTTCAAGATATGAAAACTTGAAAAGAAATAGCCATTTTATGTGGTTACACCTAGTTAAGGATAAACAATGTAATGAGTAGAGTAAATTATAGTAAACAGGGAATTTTTTCAATTAAAATAATAATAAATACATGGGACGTTGCTAGTTGGTTGTTTGAAAACATATGTTCCAACAAAAAAAGAGAGTGTTGAGTGGTTCTAAGCTTAAGGAGGATCTTCACAGTCTCCTGGAAGACTCTCTCTTTGACACTTCACCCAATTCATCCATTCCTTTCAAGCAACATAAGACAATGATCGTTGAAATAATCTTCACTACGCCTTATATTCTACCTTTATCTGTCTCATCTACCTTTTCTAGATATTTAGTAACTACAATTAAGATGTTGCATCCGATGTTTAATTTTGGTTAAACGAGACACTAAATTTTCTCTTATCTCATTTGGCAGCATGGTATCATTGATTTTAATTAGGAAGGTTTTAACTGTAAGTTAAGATTGGTGTCTTGTTCTTAGCAGGAAAAGAGTAGAGAACAAATAAGGTATTTGATTCCAAAAAAATGTAATATGTTTATATTGGCGGCAAGGATTTTCTTGATAGCAGAACCAATAATATATGAGTATGAAAATACGTGAGACCAAATTTTAAATGTGTTTAGTTTTTAACTTATAACTATAAAACACCATTAAAATTAGTCCAGGTGAATAAGTTTAAAGACCATTTAAAAACGTGTAAATTAAGCACAACCTTCTCAATAGTTTTCAATTCTAACCTGCAAGCATCCGGAATCAGATTCAATTCACCATACAATCACCCCTAATACTACCAAAACAGACAACCTTCTCGTGGGTCGATGATGCGTTAAATGGTGACTACTAGTGTCTATGTCACGCAATCTAGTATAAACTAATGTTTTAACTGGTGACCATTTTAGGAACACTAAGAATAAATAGAAAGTTAATGAAAAAAGAAAAAAAATAGGAATAAATGGAAATGATTGTTTCTTTTCAAATTTGGTGAGTAAGACTTTTATTCTATTATTTTTTACAGAAATAGAAATGAAACGGAATAAAAAGATGTTTTTTTATAAATGGGTATAATTTTATAGGGATATAATGTTACTCATTATTTTCTTGGTCACAATTCAAAACCTAAATTTACCGGATTTTTTTTAGGTTTAGCTACATAATAACAACATGTTTGACTTATTGCGAACACACTGGAGATTCGATTTTTTTGTTGAATCCTTCAAGACTAATATCGAACTTTTCAAATTTATAATCGCCCTCTTACCCATTTTTGCTAAACCCATCGAAATTTTAAATGCCAAGTTTGTACAGAGTAGTTGTAAGTAGTTCAAATTGGAGCTAGTCGATGCTTTATAGTTTTAAGCAAGAGAAATTAATATTTCAAACACAATAAGAGTTGTAGAGTCAGTAACAGGGTTCAACTTGTAAGAGAATATTACAAAATTGACTAGCATTGTTGGTGGTTTAAACTGCACTTGTTAGCTCTTGTAGTTCTTGCTAGAAAAGAGTCAACACTTGGTTTATGTGTAGGTTGTTAATGTGGATATGGTCGAGACATTTAGGAGTTCGTAAAATTGACGTCTTCTTTGTTTTCTCTAATATCGATGTTTTTTTTCTCCGGAGTTCCCTACATACGTGGATCATTTCTCTGGATCCGATCAGACAGCAGTTCACTTTACCTGGGAAGGTTTTTCTGGGCTAGAAACAAAGTCCAACACCCAAAACTACATTTAGTAACAAAAAATCGGCAGTTCCCTTCCGCTTGGCGTCGAATCCGTGAGTATGATAATCGGCTCCCATAATTCTTACCAAGCTTGTTACCTCATCCCGTCAAATCGATGTTCTTCATATATATATATATATATATATATATATTGGTATGTCTTTTTTTTTGTAAAAGGGCATACATATGTTGGTATGTTTTGTTCAAATAATGTGTTAAGTTGCGTGTTTCAGTTATCATGGTAAATAATTATAATTAAAATCATGGATTTAGCAAAGTAAGAAAGAACATAATAATGTAGGTCGTTAGTTGTAGGTTTACCAACTTCAAAAATTCTCCTTTACTGTTTCATCCCACCGAATTTATTTGTAAGCCAGTAACATTATCCAGTAACATCCATATAACTTTTTTTGTCTTTGAATCAAATGAATAAATTTAATATGTTTGTAACTTTTGCAAGAGAAAATAATCATTATAATCTTTTTGCAGTTGGATTTACAGAAAGTTGCTGTAATAATTTTCTACTAAAGTTCAAAAAACAATTTTTTTACTAACATTGTTTATTAGTTTTCATGCGAAAAATAGCAAAAAACAAAAATGGAGTGGAACGACGGGCCTAATTATAAACCATACGAAAATAATTGTAAGCATAAACATAGTTTAAGTGATAGTGAAAAGGGTTCAACAAACTCTTCAATATTTCACAAGCTTCAATTGTATATTCTTCAAGAGAGTGAAAACAAGAGAGAAAAGGAAGATTTTGTTTTCAATATTTAACATGTTTCTTATATACACAAGTAAATAAATCAGGAAAACCACTTAAAACCATATAGGTTTTAAATTTGGCTTTAGAATTTCATATTGTTAGTCGATTTTTTCAGGAGAAATGGTCGACCAACAATCCTCTCTTATAACTCATGTTATTATCTAACCTTATTAACTAGTACATTTTTTTGGAGAAATGGTCGACCATATTAGAAATTTTAGAATCAATACAATGGAATCAAGAATTCTTTCAAACTATAATTGAAGTATAGGTGTCTTCTAAATGGACCAAAGGAACCATGAATGTATGTAAATATATGAGGTTAAGTTCATTGGGCCTTAGTACATTCAAGATTACAAAGTCGGATGATAATGAAACACATATCAAAGCCCACATATAAAACTTATTTAACCTAGCTTCCCAAAATATCACTTTGCCCGTCCTAAGTCCAACCCCGATTCATACGCCGACTCGTGGACTTCGGGGAGCAATCATAATCATGACCAAGCACGATCTATTAAGAACAAAGATACCTTTCTTAATTTAATCGCATTACTTCATACTAAAACGTTATTCATTTTACCGGAATATTTACCATTAAATGAGTGAAACCATAAAAGAGAGAGGTTTGACTCGTGACCAAAATTTAATCTCCCATTTGGGAAATAAATACATTTTAAGATTCTTTAATAAAAGTAAAAAAAGAAAGAGTAAGATTGTTTCTATTTTCTGAAAACTCACAATGTTCTACCTTTTGAGATTTTGATTTTATTCAAACAAATTATTTTTTTGTTTGCCAACCAAACAAATCATTTAATACCGAACTACTATTACAGAGGAAACATGTCAATCCAGAGAATTTGGGTTTCAGAGTTGCACTTTTTTTCTGTATTTGGTGAATCATTCTGAATTATATCAAACAATAGAAAAAATAAGTTTCTTATAAATTTTAATCTCACGCTATTAGTATTAATAAAATCTTTAGACAAAAGAATAATAGGAAAAAAATAGAATGATATTATCAACAAATAGCTTAACTTTAATAGTTTGAAGTTTGTTACGATATATTTTAAAGTAGATATTCCAATTTTGTTAAGAATGAAAATTATTTGTCATATTTTTACACAATAATTTTTATTAGGAGATCTTAGCGATATCAATTCGAGTATATAAACTTATAAAGAAAGTTAACATTTTATGTATATCCTGTATTGCTTAATATGAAAATTTAATATTTTCAAAATTGTGAAGAAACTAAGGTTAGCATCTGTATAAAAATAAAAAATCTTAGAAGAAGATCGTATCATCTTGAAGTGTTGTACTTTGTTAAAAAGCTGCGTGCTTTAAACCCAAACAGAAACACAGAACAACGGAACACAGAAGATCTCAAACACAGCTTCAAACGTGTGAGTCTGAGATTCCCCCAGCTCTGTAACACAATACTTTCACTTTATTATTATTTTTTTGTCTTTTAAATTTTCATTCTTTCTGATAGCAATCGCTAAGGTCAGATCAACCCTAGTAATGATTTCCACAGTAATTTTTTTTTTAATTTAACAAAAACCCTAAAGGGTTCTTGCATCGCCGTTGTATTTTCTCAGCCAACTCTATAAAAAACACATTTTTCTCCTTAAAGTTTTGACCTTTGTGGGATTATATATATATTAGAGATAAAAAAAGTGTGATCTTTAGGTTTTTGTGTAGTTGATTCTTGGTGGGTTGTTGTTGTTGTTGTTGTTTAGGTGATGATGATACCAGAACTAGGAAGGAGGACGATGGTTAGAGGTGACCAAGATTCATCTTTTGGAGATGACTACGAGAAAGAGATTGGAGCGTTGCTTGGTGAGCAGCAGCGGCGGCGACAAGAGGAAGCTGATGAGCTTGAGAGAGAGCTTAACTTGTACAGAAGCGGCTCTGCTCCGCCTACTGTGGACGGCTCCTTTAGTGCTGCGGGAAGGCTTTTCAGCGGCGGAGGTGGGGCGGCGGCTCTGTTTTTGGGAAATGGGTTTGATGAGGAGATTAGGAAAGATCCGGAGTACTTGTCGTATTACTATGCTAACATGAAGTTGAATCCGAGGTTGCCTCCTCCTTTGATGTCTAGAGAGGATTTGAGGGTTGCTCAGAGGGTTAAAGGGAGTAACACCGTTGGGGATAGGCGGTCTTTGTTCTCTATGCCGCCTGGTTTTGATCAGATGAAGAAGCAAGATGAGTTTGGTAATGGTAATGGTTCTTTGTCTGAGTGGGATGCTAATGGACTCATTGGTTTGGATCTTGGTGGCAAACAGAAGAGTTTTGCTGATATCTTTCAGGTATGTGAACCTTTTTTGTTTTGTGATCATTGCCTTTTGGTGTTTGGCATGTGAATTTGACTTATTGCTTGCTTGTGTGCAGGCTGACATGGGGCAAGTGCATCAGCCCTCACGTCCTGCAAGTCGTAATGCCTTTGATGAAAGTATTGACTCTTCAAAGAACCTGTCTCCATCTGCATCACAGCCATTCAGCTATGCAGCTGTTCTGGGAGCTTCATTGTCTAGAAACGGAACTCCAGATCCGCAAGCCGTTGCTAGGGTGCCTAGTCCATGCCCTACTCCCATTGGGAGTGCGAGAGCGAGTTCAAATGAGAAGAGGAACATAAATAATCAAAGCCCATTCAATGGTGTTACATCTGGTTTCAACGAGTCTTCTGATCTTGCTGCTGCTTTATCTAGCATGAATCTGTCAGGAAATGGCCAGGCTGAGCAGGATGTGGAGAAGGTCAGGAACTATATGTTTGGACATAGTGAAGTTAATCAACAAGGATTCACAAACAGATCTGAGCAAGCACATGGTCCTTGGAGGAATCAAGAACTGAGAGGGACACAAGGATCTGCATATAACGGTGGAGGAGGACTACCTGGTCCTTACCAGCATCAGCAGCATCTTGATAGCCCAAACTATGGTCTGAACAACTACGCTTTAAATCCATCTGTAGCGTCTATGATGGCTAACCAACTTGGAACTAATAATAACTTCTCACCAATGTATGAAGATGTTTCTGGAATTGACTCCAGACTTCATGGGAGAGGTTTTGTATCTTCTGGTCAAAACCTGTCTGGATCACATAATCTTGGTAGAATCAGTAACCGAATGATGGGACGAGGTGCTGGCCTTCAGCCACATATGGCTGATCCAATGTATCACCCCTATGGTGATTCACTTGACCTTCTTAATGGTCATGGAATGGACAGGGGCTTTATGGGTGATCCATACATGGATATGCTTCAACTTCAGAGGGCTTATCTCGGAGCTCAGAAGTCACAGTATGGTGCCCCTTACAAATCCCTGAGCCCTAACAGCCATAGCTATCATGGGAGTCCATTTGGGTCTAATATGTCATATCCTGGCAGTCCCTTGGGTCATCCTCTTATGCATAATCCTCTTCTGGGACCTGGTAGCCCTATGAGACGAGGTGAAGGTAATATGCGATATCCCTCTTCAACAAGAATGGATTCTTGGCACATGGATGCTGCTTTGGGTGGAGGCTTTGGATCTTCACTCCTTGAAGAGTTCAAAAGTAACAAAACAAGAGGGTTCGAACTTTCTGAAATAGCTGGCCATGTTGTTGAGTTCAGGTATATCCTTGAGAGTCTTTTACCTTTTAATTCGTATATACCATTTGTCAAAACTAACATGTATTTTTTTTTTTCCGGAAATGGTTGAGCAGTACTGATCAGTACGGAAGCCGGTTTATTCAGCAGAAGCTGGAGACAGCAACAACAGATGAGAAAACAATGGTCTATGAGGAGATCATGCCACAAGCTCTTGCCCTGATGACTGACGTTTTTGGAAACTATGTTGTTCAGAAGGTAAACTTAAAAAATATTCTCTATTCTCTTTTGGAGTTCAGACACTTTTACGTGAAAGATTCCTGAATATGCTAATTCCTTGCAGTTCTTTGAGCATGGACTCCCCTCACAGAGGAGGGAGTTGGCAGAGAAGCTCTTTGACAATGTTTTGGCTCTTAGCTTACAGATGTATGGTTGCCGTGTTATCCAAAAGGTAAATTCTGATTCTCTATAGAAGTCTCTCTTCAATTCTCAAGAACAGTTTCATTACCTTTTGTTTAATACGTTTCTAGGCAATAGAGGTGGTTGATCTAGACCAGAAAATTAAGATGGTGAAAGAACTTGATGGACATGTGATGCGATGTGTACGTGATCAGAATGGGAACCATGTGGTTCAGAAGTGCATCGAATGTGTGCCTGAAGAAAACATTGAGTTTATTATTTCTACCTTCTTTGGTCAAGTTGTGACCCTCTCCACTCACCCATACGGTTGCCGTGTTATCCAGGTTCTTTCTCTTACTGATAAAAACAAGATGACTGTGTTCTTGATCTTATGCTTCAATGTTAAACTCTCTTCATCTCTTGATGTTGCAGAGGGTCTTGGAACACTGCGATAACCCGGATACACAGAGTAAGGTTATGGAGGAAGTCTTGACCACTGTTAGCATGCTGTCTCAAGATCAGTATGGAAACTATGTTGTTCAGGTTTGTCTATAAACAATATGATTTTCTCACAGCTAGCTGGTGATTTTATATTAGTTTGCTCAAAGTGTATGCACGTGTTTTTGATTCAGCATGTACTTGAGCATGGGAAGCCTGATGAACGCACTGTGATAATCAAGGAGTTAGCTGGGCAGATCGTTCAGATGAGCCAACAAAAGTTTGCTTCAAACGTTGTTGAGAAATGTTTGACCTTTGGAGGTCCAGAGGAACGAGAACTGCTTGTGAATGAGATGCTTGGCACAACTGATGAAAACGAGCCTCTTCAGGTCTGTCAAGACACATTCTTTCATATGATTTGTCATGAAGATAAAGAAACCAATAAGTTCATATTCTTCTATTGTGTATGTAGGCGATGATGAAAGACCAGTTTGCAAACTATGTTGTGCAAAAAGTTCTGGAGACATGCGATGACCAACAGCGTGAGCATATACTAAACCGTATTAAAGTGCATCTTAATGCTTTGAAGAAATACACCTATGGAAAGCATATTGTTGCTCGTGTTGAAAAACTTGTTACTGCTGGAGGTAACCTACATGTTCCTTCTCTTTTGTCTATCCAAACAACGATTCAGCCTTTATCTGCTACATAAGCATTTCAATATCTCTTAAAGTGTTTTTTTTTGTGTTTCTTATGTGCAGAGAAGAGAATGGGTTTGCAGCAGCCACAGGTGGCTTAAGGTGTTGTACAGCTTGACTAGGGTTGGATGGCTCTGCCATAATTAGGTAAGATCTAAATAAATAAAAAATTGGGAAGTTAATGGAGGAGAGCTTTGTTTGATGTCCTTGAAAATCTCTGTATATTTTGTAGTTTTTCTTAACCCTAATAGGCTGATGAGTGAGTGAACAAAGAGGCAGAGAGAATGGTGTAAAGAAAAAATGGTGTGAGGATTGTACAAAAAGAGAAAGTGGTTCTCACGCGAAATGTGTATGGTTTTAGGACAATCCCAGCTTTAGTTTTTTTTTGTCTAAACTCTTATTTCATATTTCACGAGAACTATGTTTTTTTTTTTTTGGAATTTGCCGTGTCTGTTGCTGGGATAAGTCCAGTTACTTGTTCCACAAGAAACATGTGATATATATAAGTTAACAAAATATATGACGTCTTTGCAACAATGCAACAAAACAATATAAATTCACTCACTCCAGTGTAGATAGTTTTAATGCTAGTTCAAAGACTCAGGATTAAAACAGCGAACTGATCCGATGTTAAAAAGTTACTAGACGATCAGGTTGGCTCATACTGATTAAAGGTATCATTTAAATTGAAAATTTTGAGCCTTTTCCCTTTAAGTTCAAAAGTTTCAAAAAAATTTAGATCTCTTTTCTTATACTAAAAAACCTCAAAACAATTTGGACCCTAAACAATTGGTTATTACATGTGCTATGGGCGATTCAGGATTGGGATGATTATCCCTCAAGAATTAGACAAGTAACCCTTTAAAGAAGATCACTGATTCACTGATAACATGGAACATGAGATTTTTGAATTTGATCTTAAGCATACTTATTGGAGATAAATTAAGTAAGAAAATCAGATTTAATAATCATTAGGAGTTCATGCGAAAGACGTTATTCAGCTTCCTAGACTTCATTACACAATCAAAACTATTCCAAGCTTTTGATCAAAAAGAAAAAAAAAAAAAACTATTCCAAGCTGTTGTTGGAATTGAGTGAATATGGGTTCCGACCACTTGAAAAGCAAAAACAAAACAATGCACAGCAAAACATTAACTGGATCCAAGTCTAAGTAATTTAGACAACTGTCCGTCAAAGAGGATCGACCAGAAGTAGTATCTCAAGCAACATACCAGATTTCATCACAAAATGAAGAAGATTGTCTTTAAATGAGACTGTAATTCAACATCTCAACTGACAGTACAAATGTAAGAGCATGTCCATTGATTAGTTTTAGTGGGTATCTCACTAATTTAACAAAAGGAGAAAACGAAAAAATTGGAGAAAGAAGAAGATAAGAGTTCTCAAAAACCTGTTGAAACACAGTAAAAGACATGTGTCATTTCTTGTTTGTTTAAACATCTAAAAGAAAATAAAATGTAGTTAAAAAAAGATAAACTAGATTAAAAGTATTAATATTTTTTTTGATAGAGAATTTTTTTTAACAGCGTACCCAATAACGGTGTTCTAACACTGTTTAGAGCATCTCCAACCCCACTACAAAAAAAACTGCAAAATAGAGTGAAAAATGTAGTTTATGGAGTATTGTCTTTTTTTGTTTGTTCATAAACTACATTTTCCACTCTATTCTGCAGTGGTGTTGAAGATACTCTTAAAACATGTCTATCTCATGTTTTTTAATCTCTTTCACTAATGCTATGCATTTTTTACGGTTAAAATTTAAACTGAAATTTAATTGTTTTTATCATTTTAATATAATATAATGTTAAACAAAAATATATTAAAGCGAGTAGAAAAAATAAAACCAACTCGATTAAGAGATACATATTTAAACTGAAATTTGGTGTACTTTTAGGAATAAAGAATAATAACGAAATCATAATCTTGGACGTAATGCCTATAATTCAATCCATTTAATTTTTTAAAATTAAAACGAAAATAAAAGGAAGGGGAATGGTATTTTTTATAAATATACTCAAGTAAATTATGTATGTATTTTTAACAATATTTAAGTTTTAAAGTAGGATTTAAAAAGATTGATAAAAGTTAAGTTGGACAAAGAACCATAAAGTTTTTTTTAATGGGCATATACCTCTTCAGCAAGCAACCATTGTGTTCTGTGACAACATAAGTGTAGTGTATCTTTCGAGAAATCCAGATCAACACCAAAGGACGAAACACATTGAGATTGACATTCATTCTGTACGGGAGAAGGTCAATAATTAATATGGGTCAAATTCGTGTTTTTCACATTCCCTATTCACTTCAGTATGCTAATATTACTACAGTCTACAGGGCTTCCGTCGACTTTGTTCAACACATTCCAGTCCAGTTTAGACGTGACAGCACTCGTTACAATTAAGGGAGGGTATTAATGATTAACATCATAAGTTAGAGATATTCGAAGTATATTCTCCTATATTCTTGTATAGCCAAAGGGTGTATCCCTGCTATTATTGGTACTATATATTTCTACATGAATACAAGAACTCTTACAAGGGAAATCATCCTCTTACATGAAAAAAAGATGAGAGACTATGAGACTAAATCTTGAATGATAGCATCAGTCTAAGGTGTGTCAAAGGGACATAAATGGATCGGGTGAGTATGTGCTCTGACACATTAAAATGAAGAAGAGATAATTGGCGTCTCTATACCTAGAGGCAACCATAATTTACAATTTACCATGATGTTGACCTAAATAATTTCATTTACAATTTTATCCCTCTAGCCTATAACTCGATTCATGCGTATTGTCTGTAAGTGTCAGTCTACGGGTCAAAAAATCATGTTTTTATCCAGAAAATAAACAAAATTGATTCAACTCTTCTTTTTTTTCTGAAAAACGTGAACATTAGGCAAATAAATCATGTTGGTAATTTCAAAATATGTTAGTTTATTAGTCTCGATTCCAGTATGCATTTTTTCATACATGGTTTGTTACTTAATAATTTGGTAGATACATGATTTGCGAGTTGATACAATTTTTTAATAAATTTTTTCTTATTTTATAAATTATTTTGTTACATGGTACATAGATTTTTTATTATATGATAAAATATTTGTTATCTGGTATATGTTATGTTACCTGCTATATAATTTGGTATTAAAAACTGATAGATTATTTATTACTTGGTAAATGTTATGGTAGCTGATATATAATTTGTTATCTGATACAAGATTTGTTAAAGGTTACTTTTTTGCTTTATTATACAAGGTAACTATCCAAATAACAGATAACAAACCATGTATTAGCTAACGATACATGTTATAACGAGTAACTATGTAGCATTGATTATATTTTAAATTTTATATAACATATTGTTTGAACATAAACTTATACACAAGTATATTTTCACATTTATATGTAATTTATGTTAAGTTTAGTAGTCAAAACAATTTTTACATTGATATATTAATGAATAATAAAATATTGTATAAAAAATTGAGATGAATATCAAAAAAATATGATCACATTAAAAAAAATGAAAATAAAATCTGTAAGGAAACTATTGCGTCAGTGAACTGACTGCGCATCAGTGAACATTAGACTGCGCGTCAGGGGATGTATCAACGGATTTGTGTCAAAAGCAGAAAATAGCAAATTCGTCCGTTTCAAGAAAAAAAATCTTTTTTTTTTGTCATCTACCCATTTAAACTAGATCAAGTGGTGATCAGACGAGTCGATTCTCCGAGGGGAACCTCCG
>JABAYD010057830.1:0-10070 GCA_014822095.1 Diplotaxis tenuifolia
ACGTAATTTCCTCGTAAAGTCATCGTAAATTTACGAAGAAATAGTTTCGTCGTAAATTTTTCTAGTAATAAAATAGTTTTCTTGTAGTGGTAGATAAATTCGTAACAATAACAAAAAATATGTCATAAAGTTTTGGGAATTTGAATTTTTTAATAGCTACATAACGGTTATATATTTCGTCAGGTTTTCGTTGGAACTTTTTTTTGTATCGTACCATGGGTAAATAACCAATAATTTATTTCATCAAGATATTTTGACAATTTTTCGTAGGGATGGAGATTGATTGGGAATCTGTCGAATATTCCTAACGGATCCTAGACAGATTTACTGAAATTTCATTATAAATTGCCATGTTTTTCATGTATACATTGTTTATAGACTTTCAAATTAAAACTAATTGAAAGTTAATGAACTGATCTAAGTAATGTATATTAGTGTTGTCCTTTTAGAGTTCTATGTGGGATCTCAACACCCCCCTTGGACACTATGACTTTTATTGCCCCATCTCGAACCAAAATCCACTTAAAGACTGGTATTAAATATTTTACGGGATCTCTCTTTTTGGTCAAGGAAACTCTGATACCATATTAAATTTCATGTGTTGTTTTGCGGCGGAAATTAAAAAAGATCATTACTAGCGTGTAAGAGATATGCGTCAATCCACTTATCGCCAGATAATTTTAGATTGAAATTTATCTAACCTAGTATAATAGTAAAACTCAATACACATAATTTAACTCAATATGTAATCGATTTAACCCAAAAGTTGGTATGCCAATCAGTATCTGAATATTCATTTATAGAGTCATCATCTTAAAATGATGTATTAAAGATAAATTCTCACATCAAAAAAGAGATTTAAAAAATATATATATATAAAAAAGATAATTTAATTCATTCACCACCTTTAATAATTTAATTCAAGTATTCTCTCGAATCCACAATTTTTTTCCTACCAAATCTTATTTTACTAATATAGATTATTTGTTTCAAAGAGTCTTATTATAGATGAATAATCATCAATTTACATGGATTCTCTAAATAGAAGCTTTTATTTGGACATCAAAAAGTTTAAGCATTTATAACAGTTTCACGTCACAGTTAGTAAAGATGGTTTATGAATTGACAGAATGGCCAGCATACACAACTTATTTGAAAGATATCCGGATACTTCTGAGTTTCAGTCATTCAGCAATCATACATGTACCAAGAACGTATAACAAGAGTGCATATAACTTAGCCAAAGTGTTCGGAAGCAATCGTCTTTCGTCGTACACATAAACGCAGAGTTATCAAGATGGTTCACAAAGTTTCAGTTGAGTCTGTATGTTGATGAAAAAAAATCACTTTTAATATAGTGTTAATTATCATATTAACACAAAATTGTAAGAACATATGGTTAACTATTTATACAAAATTTAGTTGACTTCTTGCTTGAACATGTAGTGATTTTAAACGAAACTTGAAGCCCATCATTAATGGGCCCTTTTAAAAAACATAGCCCAGTTTCATTTTAAAGAGTGCTCCGTTGGATTAAAAACCCTAACCCTTCACCTTAAATTAGAGACAAACTCTTCATTTCGCCGGTGCTGTGTGTGCGGCTCTGCTAAACATCGAAAATGGGTAAAACGTTTACTCTCATCTCTCGTCTTTAGATCCTTTCTTCTCATTTCTCATAGCTTTTGTTTCTATATCCGATATGGATCTGTTATTGCGAAATGTTATTAATTCTTAATGATTTTGGTGAAAACGTACAGGTGCGTACAAGTATGTATCTGAGCTATGGAGGAAGAAGCAGTCCGATGTCATGAGGTTCGTGCAGAGGGTGAGGTGCTGGGAGTACAGACAGCAACCTTCCATTGTCCGTCTCGTCAGACCTACTCGTCCCGACAAGGCTCGTCGTTTGGGTTACAAGGCCAAACAGGTGTCTTTTTCATACTTAACATTGATCTTAGTTCTGCTTTTTGTAGAAGTTTATTTATTTCGGTAAAATGAGATCTTTGACTTTGGATACTGAGAATTTGGCCGTGTTATCTGCTTATGATATAGAGTTAGTTCTTGATTTTGTATGTTTTTTATGCATTGTTAGTAGATTTATAGAAGCATTGCTAGTTATTTACTTATTTATGCATTGTTTCTTATGATCTAGCTTAAGTTCTTGATTTTGTTGATTTTTTGCGTTTGTTAGTAGAAATATAAACCATTGGTAGTTATCTAGTTATTATTTTGTTTGTACGTATTGCTTTGGAGTCAAAAGTCAAGTTACTTAACGAGTTTTTTATATTGATGTATGACAGGGCTTTGTGGTGTACCGTGTCCGTGTGAGACGTGGTGGACGCAAGAGGCCAGTGCCAAAGGGTATTGTCTACGGTAAGCCCACAAACCAGGGAGTAACCCAACTCAAGTTTCAGAGGAGCAAGCGTTCTGTTGCTGAGGAGCGTGCTGGAAGGAAACTCGGCGGTCTCAGAGTCGTCAACTCCTACTGGCTCAACGAGGTATTACACTACTACTTCTCTCACTCTCTTCCATGAGTTTTGGTATAATAGATATTAACTTAATTAAGTTTCTTGGATTAGGATTCGACCTACAAGTACTACGAGATCATCTTGGTTGACCCGGCACACAACGCTGTGCGTAACGACCCGAGAATCAACTGGATCTGTAACCCGGTGCACAAGCACCGTGAGCTCAGGGGACTTACATCGGAGGGAAAGAAGAACAGAGGACTTCGCGGAAAGGGACACAACAACCACAAGAACCGCCCGTCTCGCAGAGCTACGTGGAAGAAGAACAACTCTCTCTCCCTTCGCCGTTACCGTTAAATTGCATTTTGCTGCTTTTCGTTATTACTCTGCTGTTATCAACTTCTAGGTTCCATGTTGTTGCTCTTTTATCTTTCGCATTATGACTCTTGTTTTTGCCAAATTTTGGAGCCTATACAATTGCGTTCGTTTTATGCTTTTAAAGACATTCTCTTACTCAAGAGTGATCTATATGAACTTTCTGAAACCATCCAACTCGCAACAAAATCGCCTTATATTATGAAATTTATAAATATACTGTTGAATTTTATTTTTTCAGTGGTTCCGTATAATTTTACAACATCAAATATAATCTCCTTCCGTTGCTTAAAAATACATATTCTAGAAAACAAAATTGTTTCTCAAAAATCCATTTTTTACATTTTCAATACATGTTTTATTAACTAATTGTAAACTTTAAAAAACTTAATTGCACTAATTGATTTTTTATTGGTTTAAAATTATGGAAGAAGATAAATACAAAAACCTATACAAATTTATTGTGTTTTATTAAAAAGTGTGAAAAAACAAGAATATGGATCTTTTAAGAACAGAGGGAATATGGTTTTAATTTCGTTTGTGTAATCTGCTAATAATTGTCCACAAAACTAATTGTTAAACCTCAATCAGTATGAAAAAAAAACTAGTTAAAACCGTAAAAGCTGATTGTAGAATATGAAGCTATCCATAATTCTCTCAAACATCAGAAAAAAATCTTTTACTATTACAAAGACAAGAATCTACCACACAAAGTCCAATCTCAAGACCACCAGTTTAGTGCACATTAAGATGGAACTGTTCAAAGGATACTTATGTTTTATGCATCTGTTTAATCATCAGGGAAACCAAGGAACCTGTCGATGATTTTGGCAACAGGTGTTCCATCCCCAGGAGTGTACCGAACCAGGGACTCCAACTCCATCTTCATCAAGGTCTGATGAAGAGTGTGAGGACGAGCACAGGACAAATGCTTCCTCTCTTCAAGTTCTTCAGCTAATTCACACTGATGATTGTCCATGAGATCCTCGTTGACTACAACAATCAGTGGTTTCCCTAGCTTCAGTGTCTCGAATATACTCCCAGACCCTGCATCACTTTCATAATTAATAAACATTATCTAAAACAGGTCTGTGTAAATGCAGAAACTAACTAACTAACCAGCGTGACTAATAACAAGAGACGCTGATCGGATATAATCTGCGATACTCGACGAGAACGTGAAGTAATCCACGGCTAATGATCCATCCCCTCCATCACACTGAATCAGAAGTTAAACGACGACGGATCAAAGATACATCAGCTGCAATGAGATTCCTCTAAACAGAATCAAAAGCAAAGACATGTAACCTTGGGTGGAGAGTAGATTCCACGACCCATTTGAATGAGAAGATGAGTGTATCCTCTCTTATGCAACTCGTCTTTAACGTTTTGACTGACCACTGCTTTCACGAGAGCGTCGAAACTCGTTGTTCCCACCGTCACAAACACGAGTCTCCTCCCATTGTTCTCTCCATCTTCCATTTTTAGACCACCACTGACTCGATTTTGAACTCTACGAACTAGTGTTCATACACGAATTATTAAAAATATCAAGAGGAGAAAATAAATATCAATCCCCAATATTCCCAGATCTACCAAAATTAGATGAAACCCGAAGCAATTGTATGTAAATATGTAAGATTAAGAAGATCGGATACATACCTGATGGAGCACTTTTCGTCAAAGATGCAATCCAAGAATTTTGGAAGATTCTGTTGTTCTGAGATCGAGATCGTGCGACGGAGAGCTCGCTGGATAAGACGATCTCGATGCGACGGATTCTTTGCTGCGGTGGTTCATAGAGACGACGAGGACATTTTCGTAAATTGCGATTAAAACACGATTAAAACACTTGAGCTCAGAAAACTTAAATAAGCCCATTAACGTTTATATTGATGGCCCAATCAGGATAAGACTGACTTGTTTCGCAAGCGCGGAAAACCGACGTCGTTTAGGATTGTCGTGTAGAACAAACGGTCTTTGTTTACCCTAAAACCCAGCAGAGCTAAAGCGGTTTCTCTGCAACTTCAAGAAAGCGCCATGAAACCTCGATTTCCTCGGAATGTTTTTCTGTTTGCTCGCTATTCATACGTTCGCCGCTTTCACCATAGTCAACGCCGAACCTTGACCTCTTTCATCAACAATATCCGTTCCAATCGCCGGACCTTTAGTTCTCTCGGCGGCGGAAACGGAGGAGGTGGAACCGGTGATTCAAACGGTAATCCAATTGATAATTTTTTTTTTTTATTTATCAGACAACAAACACTAGTAAAGGTTCTGTCTTTCTCAAGAAGCTAGAGAATATTCTTGTGAAAAAGTTTCGAGCTTTAAGTGTTTTCCCCTTTGCCTACTTTAACATATCTAACGTAGAGTAAAATTCAACAATGGTCATCGTAGGCAATGCGTTTCTCTTGCCCGGGGCAACTGTTGCTACAATCCTTATGCTTGGAGCTCTTCATGGTCGCCGTCTCTATGAAGACAAGAAGGTACTAAAGACAATTGGTTTGCTTCTCTCAGTACATTTTTTCATAGCATTGGTTTTGAATGTACAGATTGAAGAGAAACGGGAAAGGGGAATCGAACTTGAGTTCCACCAAGATGTTAAAGTAATAACCTTTTTGTGTTCCTCTTTTCTCTTTTCAAGATTTAAATGACTATTAAGTTTCTAAGTTCTTGAAGTGAACCTTCTCTTTCATCCTAGGCCTCGTTCCTTGGGATTCTGCCTCTGAGATCCATCTCAAGAGCTTGGGGTTCCTTGACAAGCCTGGTGAGTTTCTTATTTGTTGAAGCACTTCTGGTTTTTAATCATCAGGATTTTAACTTGTTTGGTCTTTTTCTTCTCAGGAAATTCCGGTGTGGATGCGGCCGTTTGTTTATAAAGCATGGTCTCGGGCTTTCCATTCCAGTATGTTCTTTGTATACCTCTGATACTGATTTATGCTTAGCAACTGATTCACATTATGATTTTACAGATCTTGAAGAAGCAGCTTTGCCTCTTGAAGAGTATACTTCACTACGGGACTTCTTTGTTCGCAGCTTGAAAGATGGTTGCAGACCTATCGACCCTGATCCTCGTTGTCTGGTAACTGGTAACAAGAACGTTGTTACTTTCTTTAATGCAAACTTTCTTTCTTAGTATTAATTTCTAAGATATCAAGAAAAAAATAATCAGGTTAGTCCTGTGGATGGCACCGTTCTGAGGTTTGGAGAGTTAAAAGAAAGTAGAGGGATGATCGAGCAAGTCAAAGGACATTCTTACTCAGTACCAGCTCTTCTCGGAACAAACTCTCTGCTTCCCATGGTACCTCAAGGTAAGGATGAGTCTGGAGAGGAGGATGTTGGAGATAAAGGTGACAAGTCTTGGTTGAGAGTTTCTTTGGCATCTCCAAAATTACGGGAGAGCATCTCAGCTAAGTCAGTGAAAATACTAACCTTATAACACCTAAGCAAATGACTTTGGTGTCAAGAAAATTTGCAACTTATGTAATCGAGCTTTTTTGTTGCAGTCCGTTGAAGGGGCTCTATTATTGTGTGATATACCTAAAACCAGGGGACTATCATCGGTTCCACTCTCCTGCTGACTGGAATGCATTGGTTCGTCGACACTTTGCAGGTTTTGTTACTCACTAATCTCTCGTTCAATTCCAATACAAGAATGTGTAATGTGTGATTAGACCTTTGTGACTATTGGTATCTCTCTAAAAACAACAGGGAGGTTGTTTCCTGTGAACGAGCGTGCTACAAGAACGATAAAGAATCTCTATGTTGAAAATGAAAGGGTAATTGTTTCTTTGTTGTGTAGGCTTTGCTTTTGATCTTTAGACGTTGATCATCAACTGTTAATCTAATTGAGAACAGGTTGTGCTTGAGGGGGTATGGAAAGAAGGTTTTATGGCACTTGCTGCTGTTGGTGCGACCAACATTGGATCCATTGAGGTTAGTGTCTCGTGAAAGTTACATATCTTAACTCCCTAGCCAAAGATATTTCTGACATTTGCTGTCGCAGCTTTTCATAGAACCTGAACTAAGAACAAACAAGCCAAAGAAGAAGCTGTTTCCTACAGAGCCACCAGAGGAGCGGGTGTATGATCCAGAAGGTCATGGGTTAAAGCTGGAGAAAGGAAAGGAGGTATGTGATTCCAAAAGTTAAAAAAAAAAAGTTATTCCAGTCTAAGGAATGTAACAAAGTTCTTTTATTCATATCTTTGGTAAATGGTGGATGCAGATAGGTGGATTCAACATGGGATCCACCGTGGTGCTTGTTTTCCAAGCACCAACGGCAAACTCACCAGACGGTTCAAGCAGTTCATCAGATTACAGATTCTGTGTCAAACAAGGAGACAGAGTTCGTGTCGGACAAGCTTTGGGGAGGTGGAAAGAGGAATGAGTGCATGCCCTTCTTCACTCATTTCAGGTTTTGCATATTGTGCTCAAACATGAGCTTGACCAAATGACAAATCTATTCCTTAAAAAGTGTTTATGCTCGTCTTTGCTTGAGACTACTCATTAACAGGTCTTAAAATTGCTCAAATCCTTACCTATTGAATCCAATATCTACTACATTTTGTAGTTTTTTGAAAAGCATAATCAAATTAAAAAGCAAAAAAAAAAAAAAATGAAGATACAATGAATTGATATTATTGTCTATCAATAGAAGAGAAAAGGTTGTGTTGCATAATAAGATCTTGGAAAAGCTAACCAAGAAACAAACAAGAGGATTAACGAGACAGTTTATGAATCTTGTATCCAAGCATCTCTAGCAACAAACCCATGTAAAACCGTCATCATCTTTTTAAATCCAGTTGTATTTAACCGTCCTCTCTTGTCTCTATATCAAAACTTTGTTCCTGAAAATTGTAAACATAAGCATCAAATTATCAGTACCAAGATGATGTTAATAACAGTCAACTGATTGACTTGACAAGCAAAAGGATCACACCTTCCTTTTTATATCCTAAACAATCCTTTAAAGAAGAGATGCAACTATAACTATTTTGATCATCTATCAACTTTCAGTCTCTACAAAGGCATTGACATAGCTAACATTTCCTTAAAAGGCACGAGCATCTCTCTCACTGGAAACAAGCAAATATATACAACATCACTGAATCAAATTCCCAAATACTTATTCATTTCACTGACTTACTAAACTATCCCTAAGCTAGTTTCACAGATCATAGAGAGTGAAGGGAAAAGGCAGACCTACGTCTGTTTAGAGTAAGAAGACGAGGAAGGGACGCGCTTGTTGCGGAACATCATGTAACCTACGGGTAATACGACGCCGATCATCATCACCGCCGATCCGATCAAGTACCGCATCAGACTCGGAGGCTCCACTTCCATCACCGTGTTAAACTAACAGATCCGCACGACGCGGGAACACAAGTCCGAATCAGCAACAACAAAATGGCGTGGGAAACGAAAAGGAGATAATAAAGCGAAAATTGGATCAATGGGAATCATCATTACCGGCATTATAACGTCGGAGAAGAGGATTTGACCTTCCGCCGGTGACGTAACGAACTTTTCGATGTAGAAGAGAAGAGAGATCTGAACTTCTCTCCGGTGGGAATCGCAGGCGAGTCGTTTTTTCCCTCGATTCACCTCACTACTTATAATGGGCCTTTGCTTCACGGCCCATTATTTAACTACAATTTCTTGATGAGCTTTAACTACCCTTTACTTCCTTTTTTTGAACATCATTTACTTAAAGAAAAAGTTTATTTGTGAGATAACCAAAAAATAAATTTTATAAAGAAAAGAGTAATTTAGCGCAATATACTAAACGACGAAGCTATTTAAGGATGTAATTTTTGTGTGTGTATGTATGGAATACAAATACTCTAAAGAAAATAGATGAGAGAGGGTGTAATTTTTTTTTTGTCAACGGGGTGTGATTTTTGTTAGATAGTGAGTTTGAATTGTTTTTGTGGTAGTATGGGAAAATTTCCCTTCAAAAAAACTAGTTTTACTTTCAAAAAATAACCTTTACTTTCTTAGCTTAAAAATTATTTTCCAGCCAATAATGTTTGAATTAAAAATAATTGTTTGATATTCACATCGAAAATATTTCATCTATCGACATCTAAATTTATATTTAATTATTTTTAAAAGTAGAAATGTTTATTAGTTTTATTTACAGAAATTGTGGAATCTTAGCCAGAGAATATAGAGAGCTAGATTAATTTTGATTAATTTCTGTAAAAAAAAAAAAACTCTGGAATCTTAGCCAATATATATATATATATATATTTGACAGCTAAATCTCATTTAATTAATTTCTGTAAATTATAATCATTTATTAGGTATTTTTCAAAAGAATATTAGCCAAAAATGTATAATCGTCAGCTATATTTATATTTAATCAGTTTCGTTATAATAAATTATTTTGTCCTTTTTTAAGAGATTTTGGGATGTCAGATGCAGATAAGCCCACGTCTTCTTTTGTTTGTTTGTGTGTGTGAGTGTGTTTGTATGGTATTGGTTGCTTCCAGATCTTTTCCATCTACAGTCATTTTTTCATAGTGTGAGAGTTAACTTTAAACGTATCGACCAGAGAGAGACAGCGAGTGCGATGGGAGGAGGAGACGGTGGTGACGACTCCATAATTCACTTTGTGTTCGTTCATGGAGCCAGCCACGGTGCTTGGTGTTGGTATAAACTCACCACTCTTCTTAACGCCGCCGGATTCAAAGCCACCTCTGTCGACCTCACCGGAGCTGGCATCAACCTCACCGACTCTAACACCGTCTTCGACTTCGACCATTATAACCGTCCTCTCTTTTCTCTTCTCTCCGATCTCCCTACTCACCACAAGATAATACTCGTGGGACATAGCGTCGGTGGAGGAAGTGTCACTGAAGCTCTCTGCAAGTTCACCGACAAAATCGCCATGGTCGTTTACCTCGCGGCTGACATGGTTCGGCCAGGATCCACCTCTTCTCCGCATGACTCAGTCGTGAGTGATTCTTTCCCAACTTATATCTCTGTTTTTTTTAGTTATAATCTAAACTAGTTTTCTAAAAGACATTTAATGTGACATACTATTAACATGGCCGGGTTTTAAAATTCCTTTAAAAAATTTATTAAAAAGAATTTGTAATTTGGGAGCCTATTCCTATGTAAAAAACTTCAAAAATATTTGGGACCAAGACCAATGTTTCACACGGTTGTGCTTAGATTATATCGATTGACTATTGGTAATGAACTCTTGTGAACATATTAAAGATG
>JABAYD010057833.1:0-17816 GCA_014822095.1 Diplotaxis tenuifolia
TTTAAAACTATATTTTGAAGGAAATAATATCTTTTTATTATCAAAATTACATTTTTGATTTTCTTTTATGAAATCACATTATATACACATATATTATTTTTCATCTAGGAAAATATAGATATAAAGAAAGTCTTTTTATTACTTTGCAAGTGTGCTTTTGTTATTTAAAAAATATTTTTAAAGAAAAAAATATATTTGGTGAACTTTCATTTTGTAATGAAATCATATTACATATACATATATTTTCGTTTTTCTACTTTATAATTTTTTTTATATGTGGAAAAAGATATAAAGGAAATTAAAGAAAATAAAAAATTATATTTAAATGTAATATTTTTTTTATTTATTAAGAGTATCAATGTAATCAACGATCATGAAAACGTGAGCGCGACACATGGAATTTGTTTAAGAAAATATTATTATTTTGTAAACTTTTCTTTTGTGATGAAATCATATTATAAATACATATATTTTCGTTTTTATTTTTTTAAATTTTATAATTTTATTATATATGAAAAAGATAAAAATGAAATTAAATATATATATATATAATAAATGTAATGTTTTTAATTTATTAAGAGTATCAATGTAATCGTGAGAGTTAACGTGAGCGCGATACGTAGGAAACTCACTTCTCAAATAATATTATAGAGATATATTCATAATAAGTTTGATGAATTAATTAAATTAAAAATTCAGAGATTAGCTTTATGCTTGTCACATTTTAAATTATATAGCTATTTTCAGAAAAATATTTAAATTTAACTATATAATTTAATTACTTTAAAATATTAAAAAATAATCATAAAAACTTATGGTTGATGATGAATTGATGATGCTCTAAAGAGTAACTTCATTGGCAAGTTTCTCAACAGAGATTCTTAGCTAAAATTGAGCCAATTAAAAATGAGCATGTGTTGTCATTCTTTAATATCTCAAGAGTATATATAACTCTTTTGAGAGAAAAAATAGAGAAATATAACTCTTCTGAGAGCTATTTCCTAATTTTCTTACTTTTTGGTTTAGTTTATAGTTTAAAAAACCCTAAGAACACGCCCTCGCTTGTAAGCTAATTGGTAAAAAAAAAGATGAAAGGGACAAAGCTTACTTTCCCACCCGACACTCCACCACTTTCGGTCATTGTTGCTCTCTCCCTCTCATCCTCTCCGGTGATTATCGATTCCTCCGCCGCCGCGTCTACCGTCCCTACTCTCGTCTTCTCCGACGGGTACTTTCACTTACCGATATGATCACTTCTTCCTCCTCTCTCTTTCTTTGAAACTAAAACTAAAACCCTTCTGTATTTAGGCGAAAACTGAGTGGCACATCGGTTCTTCTTCGCTATGTTGGTCGATCGACGAGCTCGATTCCCGGTTTCTACGGCCGAGATGCTTTTGAATCTTCCCAGGTCTCCCCCTTTTTCAATAATCATCTGATTGTAACTTTGTTAAAAGTCTGTTTTCTTTTTTTCTTCCCAGATTGATGAGTGGGTTGATTACGCTAATGTCTTCTCCTGTGGTTCTGAGTTTGACAAGGCTTGCTCTCTCGTCAACAACTACCTTCAAAGCAGAACCTTTCTTGTTGGCCACGCTCTTTCCATTGCTGACCTTGCTATCTGGTCTGCTCTTACTGGTAACGAATACTATGAAAGTCTGTTGCTTTGATAGCTTACTGATCTGTTGGCGTAACCAAGATGAAAGTCTGTTACTTTGTTAGTTATACTCTTTACTCTGTTATCAGGATCCGGCCCGAGATGGGAGAGTTTGAGGAAATCCAAAAAGTATCAGAATTTGGTTAGATGGTTCAATTCGATACTGCTTGAGTACGCTGAGCCTCTCAACAATGTGGCAACATATACAACAACTGTGAAACCAGATGCTAGTGATAAAGGAAAGTCTGAAGTGGACTTACCAGGTGCAGAAGTTGGGAAGGTTCGTCTCCGGTTTGCTCCAGAGCCAAGCGGTTATCTTCACATTGGACACGCCAAGGCTGCCTTGCTGAACAAGTATTTCGCTGAGCGATACCAAGGGGAAGTGATTGTGCGTTTTGATGACACTAACCCTGCTAAAGAGAAGACCGAGTATGTGGACAATATTGTCAAGGATATTGGAACCTTGGGGATCAAGTATGAGAAAGTGACTTACACTTCTGATTACTTCCCTGACCTTATGAACATGGCGGAAAAGCTGTTGCGTGAGGGTAAGGCGTATGTTGATTACACACCCAAGGAGCAAAGGAAGAAAGAGAAGTGGGATGGGATTGATTCCAAATGTAGGAATCACAGCGTCCAGGAGAACTTGAATCTATGGATGGAAATGATTGCGGGAACTGAGGATGGATTGAAGTGCTGTGTTCGCGGGAACTTTAACATGCAAGATCCTAACAAAGCCATGAGAGACCCGGTCTATTATAGAAGCATCCCCATGTCTCACGACCGTGTCAAGGATAAGTACAAGATATATCCAACGTACGACTTTGCTTGTCCCTTTGTTGATTCTGTTGAAGGCATAACGCATGCCCTTCGTTCTAGTGAGTATCGTGACCGGAACGCTCAGTACTATAAAGTTCTGGAGGACATGGGAATGCGTAGGGTTCAAATCTACGAGTTCAGCAGGTTAAATCTTGTTTACACTCTTCTCAGTAAGCGCAAGCTTGAATGGTTTGCCGAGAAATTTGGCGGGTGGGACGATCCACGGTTACCAACAGTCCAAGGTATGGTTCGCAGAGGTTTGAAAATAGAGGCACTGATCCAGTTTATCCTCGAGCAGGTACACCATTGTCTCTCTTTTGCTGCTGCTTGTCTGTTTTTCGAAAGTTCTGTAATATGATTCTGTTACGTTGTTTTCTAGGGTGCGTCTAAGAATCTTAATCTGATGGAATGGGACAAACTCTGGTCTATTAATAAGAAGATGATTGATCCTGTGTGCCCTAGACACACGGCTGTGGTTGAAGAGCATCGTGTGATGTTGACATTAACGAATGGTCCTGATGAGCCTTTTGTCCGCATGATAGCAAAGCACAAGAAATATGAAGGTGCTGGAGAGAAGGCGACCACTTTCACCAAGAGCATTTGGATCGAGGAAGCTGATGCGAGTGTCATCTCTGTTAATGAGGAAGTGACTTTGATGGATTGGGGAAACGCCATTGTAAAGGAGGTTACAAAGGACGAGGATGATCGTGTGACTGCGTTATCTGGTGTTCTTAACCTCCAAGGGTCTGTGAAGACTACAAAGCTGAAGCTCACATGGCTTCCCAAGACTAATGAATTGGTCAAGCTCATATTAACGGAGTTTGATTACATAATCAAAAAGAAGAAAGTAAGAAGCGGTTGATGTCTGTTAATTTCTTATTTGTTGTTCTCTCCCAGATTCACTGATATCATCTAACTTCTTCCTCCTCCTTTTCTGGTTTGCTGCAAACACAGGTGGAAAAAAATGATAAAGTTGATGATACTATTGATAGTATTGTGAATCCGGACACCAAGAAGGAAACATTGGCACTTGGAGATTCTAATATGAGGACTCTACAGCGTGGAGATGTGATTCAGCTTGAGAGGAAAGGCTATTACAGATGTGATGTGCCATTTTTCAAGTATTCTAAACCCATTGTCTTGTTCTCAATTCCTGATGGAAGGCCACACCAACCATTGTCAGCTAATTGAAGAACAGAGGCACAGAAGACAAAAGAAAATAACAAAAAAAATTCTTATTGACTTTTCCCATTTTATGAAAACATCTGCTCAGACAAGAAACCCTTCTTTGCTTGCAGTTTAAGTTCTTAGTGTTTACAGTTGAGACAAAAAAAAAAGAAAAAAAATGATGTTTCTCATTTCTTGGGTTGGTATCTGGACTTGATCCTCTTAACTTGTTTGGGTCTGAACTGGAATGACTTAACAAGAATGTCTTCAGGGAGAGCTCCAAAGAGAGAGGACACTAGTGACTGTGTTCCAGGCAACTGGCTATCGAAAGCTGCTATTACAGAAGCAGGAGCCGACTTAGCAATGTTCTTCTGGAAATGGAGAAGCCCTTTGGGGAAAACGAAGACTTCTCCTTTGTTAATGTACTTGGCCACGAGTTTTCCAGCTGTTGTTACAAAGCCTACGTAGAGCTGACCCTCTAGGACGAAGATGATCTCGGAGGCACGTGGGTGAATGTGCGGTGGGTTTAGGCCGTTTGGTGCGTAGTCAATGCGTGACATGGAGAGACCGAGAGTGTTGAGTCCTGGCAGCTTCTCCACGGTGGCTCCGGTTACAATGGCCCCGGTGGTGGTGTTTGAGGCGGCTGCGAAGGAGGCTAAGCCTTGGAAGTAGAAGTGTTCGGGTATTATTTGTGTTGAGTCTTTGCATGTGTATCCGTTGACCTTGACCGCTTTATTTGTCACAAAATGGAAATAGAAAATGTAATGGACTTAAAAAGTGGGATCTATTTTTTAAGGGAAGCTCTTACCAAATCAAAAGATTTTAAAAACCTATGATGTTATATAAAAAAAAAAGAAAATATTTTAAAAACCAAAAAAGAATTATGTAATAATTTTGAAAATAAAATCATATCGTTAGTAAAGAATGTTCGAAGATTCAATCCTATGTTTCCACACCTACTTTATGCTTCAAATATTGTATTTCGTTATGTGTCAAATGTAACAACTTACGAACTAACTTCTTATGATACACATATCCTATATTGTTTTCAAAACGTTGAGCTAATAATAAAAATGTATCATCTGAGTGAATGCGTAGAATTTTAGGAAGCTCTTGAATATGTGCTACAAAACTAACCATGCATCAACTTTAAAGATCTCATCCTCTATTCCTATGTAACTTCTTATGAAAATTACAACTTAGTTTAGATGGTCGGAAAATCAAATGGTGACCCGCAAGATTCAACGCATGGGATGGAATTTTCACAAATGATTCAAGATGATATTAACATAAAATGAGGATAAGAACCCCATTTCTTTCAAAGCTATGACGATTGGTTTCAAGGAGCTACATTGTTAATGATATAATTTCAAGTTAGGTATAGGATATTTTATAATATGTTGTGGAAAGTGAAACACTAAAAGAATAGCTCGTTTTATATTCTAACGATGAATAAAGAAATATAATGAATCACGAGACTTTTCAAAACATAAAACGAATTCGAACAAAATCTATTATTTGAAGTATGTATAATACCATTGGACAAATCAGCAACACAAACATCTTGAAGCATGTTGGACTCTGAAGCTACGGCCACGGCTGAGACCAACATGGCAACAACAACGAGATGAGTCGCAATAGACGCCATTATGTTCTTTTTTCTAAAAAAAATGTTTGTTCTTAATGAATTTTATAATTAATGAGTAAAGAAGCTTTCAAATTGCGTCTTCTTATAAAATATTGAAAGAGATAAGAGGTTTATTATTAGACAAATTGTGAAAGGTGGAGTTAGGACTTAATTTAGGCAAGATATATAGGTTTTAGGGTTTAATTGTTAGTTAAATATCTAGGGCGGTTGTAACATGGTTGTTTATTGGAGTACAGAGACATCTGATCTAACATCTTAGGTTTATTATAGTTAGTACCGTACGAGGAAACGCACCTAAGTAAGTTATCTTCCTGGTAGTTATGATGGAACTTCCAAGTCACCAAACTCAAATGATTACTTGCATAAAAAGAAATAAATAGAAAAGTGGAAGTTGGCTAGTTATTTCGTTTCATACAAAGTTTTGTTTCTGGTCAACAGAATCCAAACTGATCGTTCTACGGTTCTACCTTAATAACCAAACCGGGGAGATCTGCTGAATCACGGTCCGGTTTTCAGAAGATTCATATATGTGCCGACCATATCGAACCGGATTCTTGTCCTTGAGAAAAGCCGACAGATACTAGCTGTTAAAATGTCATTGTCAAGTGCATAATAACATTATGATATGTTTACAATAAGCAGCATATAAAATAAAGGGTCAATTGCAAATTGATAAGACTTGGGGACTATAATCATTCTTGGATGTTTATATATCAACCAAGTAAACGCTACCAAGAAAAACTATAGTTTAAAATGTACATATGTTAATATTTATATGCTAACACACGTAACACATACGTATAGAGAGATACGTATGTAGCTACAGTGAGTTAAAGATTGGGATTAAAAGACTTGGTCGAAGTCAAGTCTCTCTTCAAATTGTTACCAAGAGGATTCTCATATTAAAAAGGAAGATGGTGAGAAATGAGAACAATAAGAGACAAAACTAAACTGCTTCTGCTTCATCCATCTCCCTCTCTTTATATGCTTCTAACTTTTCTCTCCTCTATTCATTTCTAGATTCCATAATACATATTCTTTTCAAAAATATCAACCATGGTGGTTAAGGTAAGAACATGCTCATACTACTTATAATATGAAAAAAAAAGTTTTATATTTTTTCTTGTCATGACTCAAAAAGGTTTTGTTTGTTTCGGTTGTGAGCAGAAAGTTGAGATAAAAGTGGACATCAACTGTGGGAAATGCAAAAACGCAATCATGCAGGCTGTTGCAGAGATAGAAGGTATGTTCTTTTTTAATTTAAAACATGTTACCAAATCTGCAGGTATATGAGAGATACAATTATAAAGGTTAAGAGATTTGAATACAGGTATCAATCAGGTTGTACTTGATGAAGAGAAGAACTTGCTTACGGTGGTGGGCACGATGGATCCCATCTGCGTTGCAGAAAAGCTAAGGAAGATCAAACAGAAACCAGTAGTAGTCAATATTGGACCACCAAAACCTCCAGAGCCCAAAAAAGAAGAGCCAAAAAAAGAAGAAACCAAGCCAGTGTGTTGTAAGCTTTGCACTCAGTTTTACCCTCAGCCTTGTCCTCAGCTTTGCCCTCGGCCTTGCCCTCCATATTACAATACCTGTGACGTGGTAACAGTTAGTACCTATAGTGGCGGAGGTGGCTGCACCATTGTTTGAATCCTCTTTCCATACATGTCAGTTTGTAGCCAAGACAAAACTTTATGTTTTCATGTGATGAACCTTTGTTATTAGCACCATGTCTTAATATCATTAGAACCTTTGCTTTTAACATCACATTGAGTTCCGACATTAGCAGTACACAACACAATTGCCAAAGACAATTCATGACCAAATCAAACCTTCACATAAACCATAAGTTGCTAACACTGAGAAAACAGAGACAAACAACTGTTACTGAAACAGAGAAAAGACAAAAAAAAAAGAAGCAAACAGACTACTTAGACTTAGGAAAAGAAATCACAGTTTCTCGATCTTCTCTCAAGATCTTTGCAGCAGAAAATGTACCGACTTATACAGCCTTGTTACAATTTGGACTGTGATTTACTTCTTCTTCCTCCCACCACCTCCCTTGGTTTTCTTGTTTGCTGCTCCTTTAGAGTTACTCTCTGGGGTTTCCTATTACCAAGTAAAACAACAGTTTCGTAAACACCAAATGCTCCATGTATGTCTAGAAACAAACATGTACGCACAAACTATAGTGTTTTATTGATCCCATGAATTTGAAGGCCGCACTTAGTCTATTAAGATAGTTTCCAGAGGAAATAGAACTGAATAAACTATGGCAGATTGTTTTTAAAGGTTCACCGTGATATTTCAGATTCTTGGGCCTATGCCAGCTCCAGCCATTCGAACAGAAAGATTGGAACCCCGAGACAGAGAGAAAAGCCTAGGGCTAACAATGTTACTGGAGGTGTTCCATCCAAAAGCATGCAGGGAGGACACTTTATTGACGATAGCTGGTTTAAACTGCCCGAGCAAGCATTTGGTACCACCCTGTGATCCAATATATTGAGGATTCACCTCAGAGTCGACTAGGAATTTAAAGCTTTTACCTAATGTGTGTATAAGTGCACATCCACTTGTGGACATGTACTAAGAATATGTAGCCGGATAGTATATTCTCATGTAACAATGAATTCGTAATCACAAGATGCAGGAAGAATGTATGAAGTTAATCAAGAACCGAGCACTGGAATACTGATTTCACATCCCTTTGGAAAGCGTTTGAGTTGCCAATTAATTTACTAACCAGTGTTCCTTAAGTAAAAGGACCATAAAAAGTAAGAATTTGTAAGAGACAAACCTTTCTCTTTGCAGGCACGGATGAGCTAGCGACCGGCTTGAAAAATGACTCCAGCCTGTGAAGCGTTTACGAATGAAATGAGTGGAACGGAAGGGACAAGCTTAAAATTATCACTAGTTTGTTCAAAAGTTGCCAAACCTTCCCTGAGATGACTTGTTCTTTGCAGATTTGATTTTCTCCACCGCCTATATAATAAAATATGACCAACCACGATATTTTGTCAGAATGAATGATTGCACATACATATGGAAACACGAAACAAAGTATGCTAACATACCTTGGTTACCCTATCGATGTTGAATCCATTTTCATTCACCAAAAATTGAACTATACCCTGGCAGAGGAGAAGAGCAAGAGGCAAGTATAAAAATGTCCAGAAGAGATTTAAAGAATATGTAGCGCAGAAACGGGGAGAACTAGGTTTCTACCTCTTCATCTGGAGAGGTCCACTTGATATCAAGCTGCTCTTCATCAGTTAAGACATCGGGTTCCTTAAAAAGTTTACGAGCTTCATTATATGGCCATTCCTCGGGTATCTGATACCTATGTAACATACCAAAACGGTAAAAAAATTTCACGCTCTATAGCTATCGTGTCTTGGAGCAACATAGCGGAGCCAACTATACTAAATTTGTAATTTTTAATATTCACTTATGTTGATTGGTATGGCCTCTTATATCATAACTTCTATATGTCATCACCAAATCAAAGTACTATTTGATAGTTAAAACAGAGTCAAACCTTTCTTTGTTTATATTTTCGAGTATAGTCTCAATAGATCCATGCTGGCGAATGAGCTTTAGGGCGGTCTGCCCTCCGATACCTGAGGTACAAAATGCATATCACTTACTCACCTGCGTTCTACTTCTAACAGAGAAAGAAAACATACTTGAAATGAAAGATGTAAAGAGATAGTAAGAATCTCTAGATACCTCGGATGCTGTCACAATAGTCACATCCAGACAATATGCACAAGTCGATAAACTGATCCATGGTAAGTTGAAGCTCTTCTAGAATCTGATACAAAACCACACTTCAGTTATTATCTCATTTAACAAGTAGAAGAAAGGATAATATGTGAGGGGGAAACCTTGGCAATGTCAAATTCCATGACAGGGATCTTTCTGGAGCTAGGATCCATCAGGTGACGAAGAAATTTAGGAGCTCCAAAAGTTAAGGAGTCCATATCTTCAGAAGCTACACCATACACCTAAACAGATAAAACCTCCACTTAGACACTGGTCACTCTAAACTATCAGTAGAACAAGAACAGAGAGAAAAGAATACAGACCTTTCCTGATTTGCAAAGTGCAGCACATTGCGCTTCTGCCTCCGATGTGGCCTGTATGGTTAACAAAAAATGTAGTCTCTCTTTCGAAAACTTTAGCCATTTAAATTAGTAACACAATGAATAGCAGAAAATTAGGCTTTGGGGTTCTGCACATGAGTACCTCAACAACGGGCACACCCATGAGCCTTAAGAGTTTTTTGCAGTCATCATTGTGTTGTTTTGTCACCTGGAGAGAGGGATATTACAGATGTATCCAAAACAGTAGTAGATTCAATTGCTTTGAATTGGATGCTGTTGAAAAACTGAGGAATCCAACGATTCAAAGGTGGAGAAAGAATAGACTACCTTCACAGTTCGTTTGCTGTACTTCTCAATGTCCTCCTTGTTTCCTGCCTGTCAGCATTAAATAGCTTCTAAGTTATGCACTTTCGGTAGTAAAATAAAGCTAGACAAGTAACTGGAAAGGGATGTAAGAGTGACAAACCTCAATAGCACCACTCAAATCTGCAGTTGCATCGGCTCTCTTGGAGTAACTGAACCAAGAGTAGAATGGATAAGACAACAATTAATAAACTCAGGTTTAACATAAAATGAGACAGTAATAAATACCGTTTGGCTAGTTCTTGTCTCTTTAACTCCGGAGGCTTCCCATCGAAAACATAGCTGTAGCAAACATACATAACTAACTAAGCCAATACAAAAGTAAAAGGCAAATTCAACGGCACCACCCACAGAAGAAGGAAAGTAAATAAGAATATAGGGGAAGAAGAAGGTTTACACAGGCTTGATTCCAGCTTCGAGAAGACGAATGGTTCGATTAAACATCCCTTGCAAATGGCTATACGTACAAAAACAGAGACACCACATTAACACTTGATAAGTTCTAAAAATACATTTGACCGTAGGATCCAAATGGCTACAGATGTGGAAAGAGTGATAATAGATAACCTAGTGACTTCACCAGCTTCGTTAGTGAGCATCTCAGTCCCAGTTCTCCCAACCACAATCTGCACTCATTATCAATTCTCAGGAGGAATCACATTACTACAGAAAAGGTGCTCTCTTTAAGTTATTTAGTGCGAAGTAAAGGAAGACAGAAACGAACAAGGAACTGGTATATGCTCATGCTTGCATCAACTGCGATTTTCCGACCGAAGTAGCTCTCGAATTTCTGCTCCTTCATGGCGCTAGGCGCATTGTCGGCTAAAAGCTTCGTTAAACCCTAAAAAAAAAATTAGACATTTTAAATCGAATTCGCAAATAAAAATTGAAACTTTGAGGTTAATCTTTCGATTCATAAAAAACCCATCAGACCTTGATACCCATGGCTGACGATGGCAGCGAATTAGCGAGCGGAGGTTTCTTTCTCTCTCTCTCTCAGTCTCTCCGGCGCCGACGAGGTTTGTTTTCCCGCCTCCTCAACACGTGTGGGCTCAGTCTACTAATGACTGGTCAACTTTATAAGGGTTGATGTTGCCAGGCCTTTTAGCATAAATGAGCTTGTCGAGTTAATAGGCCCATGGGCCAGGTTCCTTAGGTTAGTTTCGTCTTTTTGGTTTCTGCTTTCAATTGCTGGTTCGGTTAAGACTCATGTGCCGTTTCCTCAGGAATTGTCTTGGTTAATTTTGGACTTATGTTGGCTTCTATACTTATTTTGGAGGATGTAAATATTCAACTTTGGTATTAATTTATTTTAAAATTAGAAAACATTAAAAACTATTATAGTGTTTTACAATTAGTAATATGTTTATTTTATGAAAATTCATTACATTATAAGCCGGTTTATAAAATCTATGTCTATGGTTTTATTTGTATCATACCAAAACTCTGTTGATTTTTTTATTTTATATAAATAAATTATTATTATTATTATTATTATTATATTCTCTCTAATATAAACCTTAGATTATTAGTTCTTTTGACAAAACACACACACTTTGGTCGAATCTAACCCGAGAACTCGTAAATCTTATATTTCTTAGTGTAAATATTTAAACTTAATTTGAAGCCAAATATATGCATGGGAGATGGAACAAGCAAAAATGTACTCGAGTTGCCAAAATAATAATCTATAAAAATACGGGACGTTTCATCATAATTCGTGCATGGGAATCGTATGGGGCAGAGAGTAAAAACCAAAGAACGCAACGGTGATGCTACGTGATCTTTCTCTAATGACTACTATATTAATATTCATCGAGAACCAATATAATCATTGTGCATAGCAACTGTATCAGAAACGGTGGTGGTACGTGATCAGTTAAATTATGTTTACTCCCAAAGCTCACAGCCTCACACCGACACGACTTATGGAGAAACGTTACATATTAATTACCCCCTACGGAAAAATACAAGGGGACAACGGTTCCCGTCATAAACCAAACTTCACAATCAAATCCTCAAACTTTAACTAAATATGATGTTTGATTATACAATAAGATAATAGTCTTGTTACAAAATAGAGATTTACTTGATAAAAGGCAAATATAACAAACCAAAAAACACAAACTCATGTGAAACTGAACAATATAGCCTTAAGGTTTAAAAGTTCAAACTATTAAAACCAAGAAAGAAAGAAAGAAAAGAAAAGAAAAGAGTTTAAAGTGAAGGTGGAAATGCGAACAAATCGCAAATATTGGGGCTCATTCGCAAATTAAATTTAAATAAAGGTCCTTCTTACAAAATTAAAAACCCAGAGTCTAGTGGACGATAGCACCGTAGCGTCTGGGGGTGTTTGTTTTGTAATGGCGTAACATGTGCATTGGATTTATAATCGCCCCACCACTTTCTTTCTCGTTCTCTCTCATCCATATAATTTCAAACTGATTATACATAATAAGCCATTTATCTTATCATTATATTTTCTTCATAAATAATGGCATTTCCTTGGTTAGTCAAAGAGTTTTAGATTTATTTTGGCCTGCACTAAATAATTAATATTGTCAATATAAGAGATCTGTTTTCATGTGACTGATCTTTTGCTGCAGAGAAAATAATTTGAATTTCATATGCCACTCTTTTACAAAATAGGTTAATGTGTACTAATTGGACATCCTTGGTTACTTCAGACTCAATCAAAACAATGATATTTTGTTTCAAATCTTAAAGAATGTTTTCAAAAATATAAACGAGTTAACAGCGTTACATGATTACCAATTCCGTAATTATCGCTCATGAAAAAAGAAAATTATTGCTCATGATTTTGTAGTGCTTCTTGAGAACCATTAAAGACAGGTAGGTGTGAAGGAAAAAAAACCATATTCCAACGCGTTATATAGAAAAACCATAAAATTAAAGTCATTAATCCTACTTATCAGTATGGTTACATGTTATGTTTAAATTTAATGATGTGTGTTTTCAAGTATGAACCAACATATATTAAACAAAAAGATGGTCTTCCTGTCTTAATACTTTTTGCAAAAAAATGATTATTAATTATAACTTTTTATTAATATAATCAATTAATTAAGAAAACCAAATAGTAATGAGATTCCAAACGTGAATCCAGCCATAAAATGTTTTCTTCTTATTTTTTAAAACAGTCTTCTTCACTGACTTCTCCACTGTTCTGTTCTGCTCTGTCTCTTTCTTCTTCGTACTCATTATAAACTGAAACAGAGATCTACTCTTTCACTAACAGATGCAAGTTCTTGCATTTGTCTGAACTGCTTTTTTTCTATTATAACCATTTGTGACTCCTGTAAAGAAAGAGTAAGAGACATGAGTAAGCTTTTCTTGTTAGGGGTTGTGGTCACAGGACTGATACTCGGGACTAAGGCAAATGAGTATCTAGAGTTCAATGTCACTGAGTTAGATCGCATTGAGGAATTAGAGTATGGTTTCTCCAAATCTAGCTCCAACTTCAATCCACTAATGGTCGGCCTCACACTTATCAGAGGAGCCGGTGCCAAAGGAGCTGGTACAGTATCCCTCTCGCTCTCTCTTTCTGCTTTACTTCAATTCATTTTGTTTATCATATATTTAGTCCAATGACATTCTCAGATTTAATCAGAGTTTTTTATTATATGACATAAATCTAATATAGACATCACTCATGTGTCTACAGTATAAGCATTTTACAGTAAATTAATTTCTGTTTTTGTAACGTGAGAGTCACATTATGTATATGCATCTACAGAAGAGTATTTGAACCAAAGATCTGAAATCTTGTTTGTGTCAATAAATACAGTTTGTTTGGATGGAACATTGCCCGGATATCACTTACATCGTGGACATGGATCCGGAGCAAATAGCTGGCTAATTCAACTAGAGGTTCGCCAAATAAAGATTTGTTTTCGATATTGTACATTATATAAAGATTATAATAAGTATTTGATGAAAATTAAAATATGTGGAAAAAGGGAGGAGGATGGTGTGACAATATAAGGAACTGTGTATACCGAAAGAAGAGTCGTCGTGGATCCTCTAACTATATGGAGAAACAGATTCAGTTTACAGGAATACTTAGCGACAAAGCTCAACAAAATCCAGGTCTCTTTCTTTCGTTCTTTTTTGTCTTCAGTGAAGAAACAACTAGTACTATTTGTTTCTAACCATTTTTTTGGTAACAATGTTTATTCAGATTTTTTCAACTGGAATAGAGTCAAGCTTCGTTACTGCGATGGTGGTTCTTTTAGTGGTGATAGTCAAAACAAGGTTTGTTTCAAGAAACGTTGAACTTTGTCATTTTTCTTGACTTTTAAGCTTCTTAGTTTTGAGTTGTTTCATTTGCTTTTAACATTGAGTTCTTTGCAGGCTGCACGGCTTCAGTTTAGAGGAGAACGGATATGGAGAGCAGCCATGGAAGATTTGAAAGCAAAGGGAATGAGATATGCCAAACAGGTAATGCTTTTCACTTTCTCCATTTTTTGCTCCTCTTATAGTCTTGTTTCTTTAACATTGATCAAACATGAACTTGGTTAATACTCTTCAGGCACTTTTATCTGGATGCTCTGCTGGTGGTTTAGCAGTGATATTACACTGTGATGAATTCAGAAACATGTTTTCAGGATCCACCAGAATCAAGTGCTTAAGTGATGCAGGCTTGTTCTTAGACACGTAAGTTACTTGTCATGAATCTTTTTCTTTTTCTTCGTCTTCTAAAACTCAGCTTTGTATTCCTTATCAAAACCACTTGTTGTCTTGTTGTTAAAAGGCCTGATGTATCCGGTGGCCACACCATCAGGAAGCTATATAACGGCGTCGTGCAGTTGCAGGGAGTGAGGAACAATCTGCCACATATGTGCACTAACCATCTCAACCCAACTTCTGTATACTCTTCCTCCTCTAAGCTAATCACTTTTCTTTATGTATTATAAGCTCAAAATCTGACTCGTAAACCCTTTTTACATGATTTGTGATAGTGTTTCTTCCCTCAAAACTTGATCAGTCAGATGAAAACTCCTCTTTTTATTGTCAATGCAGCCTATGATATTTGGCAGGTAACGTTTCTTCTTCTTCATCTTCAAGATTGAAACTCCTATGTTTAATGTAACTAAGATTATAAAAGTAACCTTTTCTTTGGGTTTTAAACTAATTTGTTTTAACAGATTCAAAGCAGTATTGCTCCACCAAGTGCAGATCCTAGAGGTTATTGGCATGAATGCAGATTAAACCATGGAAGATGCAATGCAGCACAGCTCCGGTTCTTGCAAGGTTCTAATCATCTTGAAAATACATATCTCTTCTTTTAAATGAAAATGACCTTGCCTGAACACACTCTTATGTTTGTACTTTAATAACAGGGTTTAGAAATCAAATGTTGAGAGCTGTAACAGGATTCTCAAAGTCAAGAAAGAATGGTTTGTTTATAAACTCATGTTTTGCTCATTGCCAAACCGAACGACAAGACACTTGGTTCGCTGATGATTCTCCTGTTATCCACAAGAAGGTTAGCAGCACTTCATGTTCATTTGCTTGGACTGTATTAAACGCAGTTTATGCATATTCTTTTTACGTGTTCATTACATGTTTGAGATCATTGATTCTATAAAACGTTTTTGAAAATGAGTTTAGGCCGTGGCGATAGCTGTTGGAGATTGGTATTTTGATAGAGCAGAAGTGAAGCTGATAGATTGTCCTTACCCGTGTGACAGGAGCTGCCACAATCTTGTCTTCAGATGATTGAATTATCTTCTCATATTTTTTTTTCTCATATACGAAATTAAAAGTGAAAAAGAGTGCATTTTTAAAAAATTTCATCGTTATTGTATTGAATTATTTGTACTAATTCCTCAATGGAAAAAAAGTTTTCCTCACGAGGCTGAATTAATAAATTATAATAAAGTATTTTCCTTTCACATACATGAGGGTTCCATTAGACTGGTTTTTTGGTTTGTAATTCGTTTTACTGAATAAAACTACGATTTGGTTAGCTGATTTTTTATAATTCGTTGTCAGAATTGTACTAAAATTGTTGGTTCTATGATTAAACTTGTTTAGTCATAGAGCCAAGTTTGACTAAATTTGTTTAGTTTGATTTTTAGTTTGAATTATTCCACATAAATAGATATAATTTGTGTAGAAAATAACAAACTAACTATTGGTTTAGGTTACCAAATCTACAACTGAATTAATATGTAAATTTTCTAATCAGTGCACAGCCTAACTTACACTAAAAAATTGTTATTTCAGTTCAGTTTAGAAATCTCAGTTCAATATGTAACCTTCAAGACTAGTTTTGACTCAAGTGGATGAGGTAAGGGTGCGAGACTCAAAGCCCATACATACTTTTTAAAATTATTTTTCTTGTTCGCTTTTTAAGCGAAATAAACCGTTATAAAAGCGATTACATCTTCTTCTTGTTTAATCAATCTAACACAGAGAATAGAGAGAGAGGATCATCGTCGTCGTCTTCATCATCTAACTCCTCAAAAGATCATTATGAAAATAATTTCAATGGCCGCTATCAACACTCTCGTAAACTATGGGATCCTATCCTTTCCATCCTCCTCTCAATGCAAGAAGCAGAGCGTCGTCTTCTCTGTCTCGCTTCCACATGATGTTCTCAATGGGAAGAAGAAGAAAAGCTTGCTCGTAAGTGCTACTAGTGAAGATCATGGTCCTAAAGTCTGTAAGTTAGGTGAGTTCTCTAGACGCGTGCGCAAGGCAGCCACAAATTTGGAAGAAGTTCGTAAGTTGAGATCAGAGATTGAGAACAACACGGTCGATGTTTTCGGGGATGATCATCTTACACATCACTACGGAAGAATCTTGATGCATGAGTAAGAATGTATTGTGGAACTACACTTGGCAACCATAACTTTAAAAGTGAAAAAGAGTGCATTTCTATAAATTTTCATTGTTGTTGTGTTGTATCATCTGTACCAATTCCTCAATGGTGAAAAAGTTTTCCTAAATAGATTGAATTAATAAATTATAGTGAAGTATTTTCCTTTCATACACATGAGGGTTCCATTAGAATAGTTTTTTGGTTTGTAATTCGTTTTACTGAATAGAAATACTGTTTGATTCGTTTTGGTTAGCTGATTTTTTACAATTCGCTGTCGAATTGAACTAAAATTGTTTGTTCTGTGATTAAACTTGTTTAGTCATACCTCCAAGTTTGACTAAATTTGTTTAGTTTGATTTTAAGTTTGAATTATTCCAGATAAATACGTATAATTTGTGTAGAAAATAACAAACTAACCGATTGGGGTAGTTTACCAAATCTACAACTGAATTAATGTGTAAATTTTCTAAGCAGTGCACAGCCTAACTTACTCCAAAAATTTGTTGTTTCGGTTCAATTTAGAAATTTTAGCTCGACATGTAACCGCAAGACTAGTTCTGACCCAAGTGGGTGAGGCAAGGGTGCGAGACTCAAAGCCCATGCAAGTAGCTGCACATAGAATTCTTTTCGACACATATTTGATAACCAACATTACAACAATTCAAATGACCTTTTCGTCAACAATTCAAATGAAAATTAAGTTTGTTTTTATCCAAACATTTTTCATAACTAAACATATGCAAACACACATCTTAGGTTTGGCGTTTCAAGAAGTTTGGAAATCTTGTATACTTTTGGAAATCTTTCAACAAGTTTGATCAGTTCAAAGATATTATTAAGTTATTGCATTGTAACCAAAAAGCACGTAGAACTTTGCTCCGGGAGCAAATAGTAAAACAAAATAAACGAATAGAAAATGAATGTATAGGAATAAAAAAAAATTGTTGTTCCTTCTTAAATTTCTCAAGAAATGAATTTGTTCTTTATCCTTTTATAAAAAAAAAGAAGAAAAAAATGAAAAGGAAAAAAATATATGTAATTAAGTGTTCATTCAAAGTATATGTTATTAAGTTTTACACATAAGAATAGGCATGGGCATTCGGGTTGGCGGGTCGGGTCCTTTTGGGTCCAGGTCTTTCGGGCCTAAGAGTTTAGAATCCGATAGGGTAATTTCAAATTTTCGGTTCCGGGTCGGTTCGGGTCCTACCG